>CANNZV010000431.1:97252-384701 GCA_947561585.1 Caprella mutica
ATTAGGTACCTCATATAATAGTATATTTTATTATTGTTGAATCAAGTCAAATATTCTTCTCTTTTGCAGAAATCCCAGTCACTACAACTACAACTAGCACAACTACAACGACCACAACCACCTCTACAACGACCACCCAACCGATGACGTCATCGAAGGAGAAACCGTATTTGTATTCCCCCGCTGACGATACCATCAACTATAGAGAGCTGCACAATTCGTCATCTTTATGGTATTCCGGTTAGTAAGTAGCACCTTGCCATCCATCTTACTTGTTTCAGACCAAATTTACGACTCTGAGCCATCGAAGAGCGGAAGAACTAAGTATTAATAGACTCGTTGGTGTTTAACATCTTCAGTTAGCAACTGTCAAGACGCCATTTCAGATAGACTCTCATTAATCATGTGGCTATGATTTATGTCATCTCCAGATGATATTCTTTTCAAAAGAGTGGGTCCCTTAGGTGCATATATATCTACTATCATCATTTCTCATTCCATTGACGTTAAATATGTGAGTGATAAATTCAAGTGACTTTTATGGCTTTGAATTCCATCTTCAAATTCAATTTCTAGGAATTTATAACTCACATTTCGAATTACAATTCATTAGACTGAATATTTATCTTCTAAATGGTCTCTTGTAAGTCATAGTGTTATGATTGAAGATAGAACCATCAATTTATGGAAGGAAGTGTGTGCCAGTTTTTAGTTCATTGATATGTCGTTAGTTGAAGTGACAGTAATTCATCAGGTAGCTGTCAAAACACCCCTTTGTCTCTCACTAGACCCAATATCGCCCTTAATTCCACCCTCTCCAATCAAGCTGCGGTGCCAAATTGTCCTCATATTCACCCCTAAACTAAAAAGGTGTCGCTTCCCCCCACCCACCTTGGCACCCTTGAATTTCGTTATCCTAAATTCCGAAGAGTTTTAACATACGATTGTCAGATGTCAGCCTGACAACCATGGATTTCCAGGTCATTTTAAATCCAATCAACGCAGATTGTAATCTACAAACGACTGCAGGAGATATGCATTCAAGTTAAGAACGGAATTAAGAGGCCTACGGTCGGCCTCCGCATCTGCTGCGCCTGTTTTAAACAGTAAGCTTTACATCATCAACACGTTACGCTGACTGATAGCTACTCCAAATATGTGTACGCGCCAGGCCACTTTTAGGTGTTCCTGATGACTGTGATAGCATCTCCACAACAAAGATTTCAATGCCGGCACTAACCATTCCCTTTCTATTTGGGTGTGTGACTCTTTCAGAAAGTTTCTTTTATATTTCCCCTCACTGTGGAAGCTTTTCAAAATAAGAAGCGTTAGAATTTCTCTTGATGCCGTCCGTATATAGCTGGCGTTTTGCCAAATTTCTGGCACACATGGATCGCTCTCACTGCTATCTTTTCATATTAGACCTTTTATTCCTACGGGAACCAGTTGGTTATTAATAACAGGGACAGTGAAGCGCAAGATTTCATTGGATTTTCGCCTCTGTGGGCACAAGAGAGTGTGAAAACAGTGGCATATTGTCGCGTTAATATAATGGAGCCAGGGAGACCTTTATTTACTCTGTAGGCACACTGATATATACAACTTTGAACTAATATGCACTGACTTGTTAGTAGTGACTGCCTCATTGCCTAATAACAGCCTCATTGCCTAATAACTGCCTCATTGCCTAATAACAGCCTCATTGCCTAATAACTGCCTCATTGCCTAATAACAGCCTCATTGCCTAATAACTGCCTCATTGCCTAAAAACTGCCTCATTGCCTAATAACTGCCTCATTACCTAATAACAGCCTCATTGCCTAATAACTGCCTCATTGCCTAATAACAGCCTCATTGCCTAATAACTGCCTCATTGCCTAATAACTGCCTCATTGCCTAATAACTGCCTCATTACCTAATAACTGCCTCATTACCTAATAACTGCCTCGTTACCTATTAACTGCCTCATTACCTAATAACTGCCTCATTACCTAATAACTGCCTCATTACCCAATAACTGCCTCATTAGCTAATAACTGCCTCATTACCTAATAACTGCCTCATTACCTAATAACTGCCTCATTACCTAATAACTGCCTCATTACCTAATAACTTCCTCATTACCTAATAACTGCCTCATTGCCTAATAACTGCCTCATTACCTAATAACTGCCTCATTACCTAATAACTGCCTCGTTACCTATTAACTGCCTCATTACCTAATAACTGCCTCATTACCCAATAACTGCCTCATTAGCTAATAACTGCCTCATTACCTAATAACTGCCTCATTACCTAATAACTTCCTCATTACCTAATAACTGCCTCATTACCTAATAACTGCCTCATTACCCAATAACTGCATCATTAGCTAATAACTGCCTCATTACCTAATAACTGCCTCATTACCTAATAACTGCCTCATTACCTAATGACTGCCTCATTACCCAAAAACTGCCTCATTACCCAATAACTGCCTCACTCTCTGCCTCTTCTCTCTCATTTGTGCCGTAGCTTTATCACTTAGTACCTATAAGGTATGTCGCGACACACCGATATTTATGTCTTTTCATATTGAACCTCCAGCTGCACATGCATAGAATATAAATGCAGGCAAAATTTGAAATAAATACCTTGGCAGTAGAATTTATTGAATGCATGAGGCAAATGCGAGGCAAATATATTGGCCGTAAAGCACCTATGTTTATCTTGGCAATCTATTACTGCGAGATATTTCGAATAAATTCCTCTTAATGCTTAGTTAATTACTTGCATTTAATTTCAATACTCATTTGTTATGGACTGTAAGGATAATTATTTCGCCATGTTCAAATCTAACATTGAAATACCTAAATTGAGTTCATTATTTTGATTTTGAACAATAGGCTGTTTCTGTCCGAATGGTGGGGTATGATTCGAGTTATCGGACGGTTCCACATTTTCGATCATTTAAGAAAAAAATATTGTTATTATTATTATAATGAAGATGTGGAACCGTCCGATAATTCGGAACTTAGCCCACACAATATAGTGAAATTTAGCACTCACTGTTAGTTCAATAATCCATCATATTGCTAACGTTCGAAAGATATTCGATATATTTAGATAGTATGAAAACACTGTGTATTGTTATTATTATCAATATAGTTTATATCTTTGTTTAGAAATACCTGCATGATGTTCCAATAGGTAATTTATATTATATTTATACAATAATATGAATTTACCTGATAATAATTATATGAAAATATATCTTATAGCTAATATAAATACATTCCCTATAAAAATATAAATACATAGTATACAGTATAAAAACATTGAAAAATACCATATAGTATTTATATGAAATTATACCTTATAATAAAGTACTGTGATTTTTTTTTCTGTCTTTTTTTCAGAAGGTTCTTTCGATTCCTCAGAACGTGCAAACTACCACTTGGTCTCCTCGGAGACTGGAGACAACTCCATCAACAGACCCTTGGAGCAGAAGGAGCTCTACTCCGTGCGTCTCCAGGACTCCAGTTCCCGCCAACAGGGGGAGCTGTGGGACAGCCAACACACTGATACAGAACACGAAAACAAACACTCTGCCGCTAAAGGTGAGTAACACTCCTTGACTATTTTATGAATAATTATGTGTGTGGATTCAAATTCTTTATTGAATTAAAATAATGTTCACAGAGACACTATGAAGTAAAGATACGTCAAATAGAAATACCGAAAAAGCTACATATACTCATAATTAGCAACATAAGATTTAAAATGTCCATCCCTTATATAGCTTTTCGGGCAAAATTTCCTTGTTAAGTAATTTCAAATTATTGATCAATTCATATCATAAGAAATTAACCTTCTGTGCCCTTCCCCACCATTAATCAGTCAGAAGCAGTTAATTACGAATTATCGGATGGTTCCACATTTTCGATCAAGTGGAAAAGTATAATAATTATTATTTTAATTTTTATAAAGTTGAATAATAATTATACATTTATTATTCTAATATGATTGAAAATGTGGAACTGTTCGACAACTTGAATCTTACCCTAATGTTCAATATTCGGTGATGCTATTTTTCAGGTCTCGGCCCCTTTCTTCTGCTGATTGCACTCCTCATTGTCGTTGGTACTTTTTCGCCCCATTTGGTACTTTTTCACACAAATGGTACTGCAACGCAAATGAAAACCTGTTATGAATGGATAAAACATTGCTATTTATTCCATTTCATCTCTTTATCAGTGTTCCTCATTGTAAAAAATAGTCATAGATATATTTATGGGAAGAAAATTACAAGTTAATTTTTCTGAAAAAATGTTTGTATATTTGTACAGTTTCTATCGGATTTATAGTACACCGTGCCGTGCTGTTGAAATAATTACATGTAAATATTATATAATGCTTTTATAATACAGAGTGTAGAATCTTAGTGTTCCACATTTAAACTTTAATCACTTCCTCAATATTGGTTCAATTTTAATTCGGTTTGTTTTAAAACAATCTCAAGAGTTTGAAATTTTATCCATTATATACGTATCTATGTATTTTAATTGTCAAAGACCTCAACACACAAGACAATGAAGCAAGAATGGCATTTACTGAATAAATGTTAGGCAAAATTTTGTAGTCACAGGATTTTCTGAAGAAAAGCATTTCTGTATCCAAGATGAGTAAACACTCAGAGTTGTCGTTACTGGTGCACTACTTACCCTCACTGGACAGCAGAGAAGACACTTCATTCACCTCCAACAACCCTGTGACGGTGTGGGCGACTATATGAAATGGTGGAATTTTCATCTCAAATGTTAATAGTGATAATTATCTCTAGTATGTCATTTGGACTGTTTTTTTAGATTTTACCAGATTAAAAAAATTGCCTTTATGAAAAATAGAGTCCCACTTCATTTGTCAAGAACTGTCAGTCAGTTGCTGAATGAAAAAGTTTCCAAACAGGTGGATTGGCAGAGGTTCAGATGGCGTATTATATCAGATCATCTGATTGAATACCTTATGATATTTTTCTATGGTTATATGTACATCAAAAGTAAAGTTTATCACACTCAACCCAGGGACATCAATGAGTCGAACAACAAAATCCGTCAAGCATTTGCAGAAATAGCCTTAAAATGTTGTATAACACTATGCATAAATATACTATACTAGTCTAAATTCAATCATGCAAAACAATAGCTACCAAACTGAAATATAATACATATGAGGTTAAATATAACATTAGTATTATTAATCCCAAATCTTTTGATTCTCAAACCGAATTCAAATGAATCCAATACTGAGGAAGCTATTAATTAATGTTTGGAATGTGAAACACTAAGATGGCACACCCTGTATTTCTTAAATGTCTAAGATATTTCGATATAGTATGTTTCGTTATGTAAAAATAGGTATTCAAATGTAGTTTTGTACTTCACCATTAAATAAAGACAATAATAATCTATTCGTATTTTATTGATACTATAACGTGCGAACGCCGTCCAAAATTACGGATCTTATAATAAATCAATTTACTGCAATACTTCCATGCTACCAGCTGCTCGGCGTAAAACGCTATGGCCAATGATTCCAATTGCCTAATTTAAAGTTTTATGTCTGTCCTATTCCAGTTCTGATTTGCACAATCTCGAGAATGCGCTGCACGTTTTTAAACCCCTTTAACCCCTAATTCTGATTGCGCGTTAATACCTTCATTTTTATTTATTATTTAAATCGAATGCTAATATTTATGTGTATCGTGGAGCGTGCTGGCCCGCGAGCCCCCCCCCCCCCCCAGGTCATTAAACAATCATGAAGTGTGCAGTACAACAAACTAGCTGATACAGCAAACTATGTACATAACAGCCATCTGTTGAGAGTCTCAAAGTAATCGTCATTTATTTATTTTTATTTTTGTTGAGTTTTTTTTAAAGTAATCTTCATATATAAATGAAGATTATTTTGGAACTCTCAATATAAATGGCCGTTATGTAGTTTGTTGGATCCGCTAGTTTATTGTACTGCACACTTCATGATTGTTTACTTGCCCTGCGGGGAGATAGGGGGGTGGGGAGGGGGGGGGCAGGACGCACCCCGATATACATGCATTAGTATTGTATTCGATTTCATAATGAATAAGATGAAGGTATAAACGTTAAGGGGATTATAAACGTGCAGCGCATTCTCTAGAGTCTAGATTGTTCAAATTGGCAAATGGCGCAGAACAGGTACACTTGTTAAATCCAGACTAAGGTAGCTAATGGAAAAACTATCGTACGTATAATTGAAATGGAAATAGGGTAAATCCTATCTAACATTTGTGAGTATGGAGTGCAAGTGAAAAATAGATAAGACTGAAGAAAATTCTCAAATTGTTAGATAGATCCTTTACCTTATTATTATCACAATTGATTTAATTGAACAATGGTGTAGGATGGAACTAGTAACAGAAATTGTATGAGGTGTTTGTAAATGATGGTTATGGTCTTTCTTGTAGTGTTTAAAGGGGCAAAAAACCTTAATTTGCTCAAACTTTTTCTCTAATACTGATAAATCGACAAAAGGACATTAATAATGGAATAAGACACAGTTACTTTATTCTTTTAAATCCTATGTAAAAAAATTAATTTACAGGCATCCCCCACTTTAATTACCAAATCACGACTCAGTTTAGTTACCAAACGGTAACTAAAGCGAATAAAAGTAACAAGAAATTTATAATTGTCACTCCTCTAATATATATTATCTCATTTTCTATGAGTTGTAGAAAGAAAATTTGTTTTAGAGTTATAAACTTATTAGAGTACACTACGCATATAACTTATAAGCATATTAATAATAATATACAGTCTTTCATTGTTTGTGACTGTGATGAAAAAGTTTGAAGTCGTGCATTTATTAAATGTTTTAAAATCCATCCATAGCTTAACTCTCACTCAGTATAGGTGAGTGATTAATATATACTTAGATTTCTATAATTATTGTGCTACATTTAACAAACCGCCATTTTATGCTCTATGAAATGTTTTTGGTAATAGGGTACTAAGTTCCAAGTTATTGGTTGGTTCTACAATTTTAGACACGTGAGAAAAGAAAACATAATTCTAATTATTATTTAATTTCTATTCTAATTGGTATCATGGATACCAATTGAAATAAAAGTTAAATAATGATTATTATATGTAGATTTTTACGTGTTCGAAAATATGGAACCGTGCGATAACACGGAACTTACCCTAAAATAGGACAAGTTGAATTTCTGAACCAATTGCTTCTAATAACCTCATCTGGATTATAATGTTGATGTTTTTTTAGTTACCGTGAAATAATCACAGAAAAATGGCTCCGTTTTCGAATCATGACTCGAAATAAGGACCACTTTTACTAGAGTGAGTTGTACTTAAAGCGAGGCTTGCCTGTAATTATTTCACAAATGCAGCGCCATCTACTGTTGCAATCTGGAACTAAACAAATTCACACACATACGCACGAACACCATACGATCCGTCGGAACTTAGTTTTTCATTCGTTCTACCTAAGTTGTTGCATTGGAAGCGGCTAAAATGAGCACTGCTAATTGTAGACTATTTACAATAATTGACACTGATAATAGTAGAATAGATTGAATCTCATTTTTTCATCTGCCCTGATAACATTGCACTATCGGGCCAACGTCGGTAAACGTTGGCAAAGTAAAGGCACGATCGGGCATTGGCACGCCAATGCTATTACACACTGGGCCAATACAATGAAAACGACATTGGGCCAACGGTTGCTAAACAGCACTGGCCCAATGAAGAAAAACATTGGTTAACCAATCCAATGATTTCTCGATGCAGTACCAGTATATTTATTATACCTACTGGTCTACCGGTTCTAGTTGGTAGTTATCGTCAGACATTCAGAGAAGTTAGGTGCAAACGATCTCTCCCAACATTAATCACATCAAATAACCAATTCAATATCCTCAATTAAGTATATCTTTGAATTTGTAGCCGTTTCTGGCAATTTAGTATAAATGGGCCTGTTATCCTTTCAATTATTAATTTTACACTTTATTTATTTCATTCACAAAATTGAGTGGCCGCTAGTTAATTCATATATTTTGTACTGCTCTAAGAGTGGATATCTTCGAATTGAAACATTCAGCAGTATTTCATAGTTTACTTCAAGTTCCAGAAAGTATTAAATTCTGCCAAAGAAGAATGGACAAACTTACAACTTATTCAAGCAACATAACATCAAGATACAAACAATATTAATCAATAACAACATAAGCACAGTGAACAAAGATTACAACTTACATCTTGGTGTCAGTCGGCTACACTAGTTTATCAGTTTAATGAACAAAACTTAAGTCACAAAAACAACGCAGAGCTGCTCTGACATCACTTATTAACACATGTATGAAACTGACCAATCTAATTAGTTACACGGTGAAAAGTGAGACTCGAACTAGGTGATGCAGCTAAGGTATGCATCACTTAGGTATAATATTAAAAGCACACTTTATTGTAAAATACTACTACATGAAGTATATACAATTTTAGACGTAGAAATCTTTATTTCATCAACAACTTATATATATTATATATATATACAGTATACTTATTCTACAATCTACACAAAACTAACCTACTTATTAAATATTATATTCTGCTGTATTCTAATACAGCACATATTTAGTATGAATTTTTTTTACGTTTGAAATAATTATTCACATTGAAAATTATTCTTTCTATTTAATTTTTAAATAAAAATGTTTTTATTTGGTTAAAAAAGCGTAGGTAAAATAATATAGATTTGAGTTTGAATTAGCCACTTTTCTATTTTCTCCCACTGATTTTGAGCTGTAAAATATATTTATAGGACAGTTACTTCATTGTTAGAAGTAACTGTTGTTGTTGTCATCATGTGTTCTGTATAGCGTAATCTAATTAATGCACCTGTTATATGAAAATAGTACCTACTTGCCTTATACATACATGACATCGGCCACGTTAAGTATTGCCGGTACCTACCAATAAGTCGTTTCTACGTGGTTAAACTGTTCAGGGCTGGTGGACATCCGTGAGGTGGGCCAACGTCAGGCCTTTGCTGGCCCAATACACCGAGACCGACATGACAATGTTGGCCCAGAGTTTCGTTCTGAATTGGGCCAACGTTGGCCCAACATTGTAATGTTTTCTGGGTTGTCATGAATGTAAACAATAAAATTTAAAGGTCCCCTCCAAGCAAATATTTTTAATGCCTTATTCAACGAGGCTAATGTTTCTTATCATTTTGTTGCAAACCGCATCGAATTTGGTAGCATATTTTTAATTTTATATGTTTTTAAAGATTTTTATAATAAAAAAACTACAAAACCTATTTCACTCCCGATTTACTAATTTAAGAAATTTTCAGCCTGAAGAAAAAGAATGTACACCATTTGTTTTGATTGTCAACTAGGTAATAGGTTTAATAAACCCATTAAATATTCGTATAAAGGTATGAAATTGGATAAACTTATTATAGAAACGTTTATATACTTTAGGAAACAATTAATATATAAAATATAGGCCGAAAACGCATGGTTTGTTTATAAAATTCAAATTTGTAATCAAAACAAAGAGTGTACAATCTTCTTCTTGGGCATCAGATTAGTGATTCGCTCAATTGTTGCTCACAGAGTATTAAAAAACTTTAAAAACATATTGTGAAATATATACTGAAGCGAATTGTATGCGGTTTGCAGAATAGTGATCGTAGACCTTAGTTCTATATTATTATGTTATAAACTCATTTTTTTCCCGGAGCCTGGAGAGGACCTTTAAAACCAAATTATTAATTGATATTTTTACGTGCTAGTTATATATAAGACGAATGAACTCTTGTATGTATACAACTAATTACTAATAACATTTTCACTACAAAAATGTTTTTTTTTTAAGTTTACTGCCCCTTTAAGAAGTTACAACACTATAAAAACGGACTGTCGATTCGATGGAACAATCCATAGATTTGAAATCCAGCAATCGAAAATAAGTCGAATCGATTTACGTTGTTTGTAGGGAAATAATTTTCCAGCTGGAACTTTTATCAATACTAACAGTGAGAAAAAATAGTCTTTTTATTACTAATAAGTAATACGGTAACATTTCAGTAAAACACCAAATTTGATAGCTAATGTATCGTGGACCGACAGTTGGGCTCAATTATTTTGGGCCCATTTACCACGGGCTCAAATTTCTTTGGGCACGAGACAGTTGAAATGATAAAAAAGGGGACAGAAGACACACTAAAGAAATGTTACTTTGTTATTACTCTAGCAGTGGATGATTTGATATCATATATATAAATATATATATATATATATAATATAGGTATATACATCCCAGTAAATATTACAATGTTGGGCCAACGTTGGTTCAATTAAGAACGAAACTACTCTGGGTCAACGCTGTCATGCCGGTCTTGGTGTAATGGGTCAGCAAAGGCTCAACGTTGGTCCACCTCAAGGATGTCCACCGGCCCAGAACAGTACATATATGATATAACCACGTATAAACGACTTATTGGTACTGGCAATAGTTAACGTTGCCGATGCCATGCATGTCTACTGCCAGTAGGTAGGTACTATTTTCATATAACATCCCTATAAACAACGTATATCGATCGATTCGATTTCTTTTCGATTGCCTGGGATCTCGAATCGATGGATTGTTCCATCGAATCGAGTGACCGATGTTTGTAGGGATGTGTATTAATTAAATTACACTATTGAGAACACGTGGTGAAGACAACAGTTACATTCTAACAATGTAGTTAACTGTCCTACAATAAATTTACAGATCGAAGTCAATAAAAAAAAAATAGAACAGTTGCCGATTCAAACTCAAATCTATGTAATTTTACTTACTCTATTTTAACCAAATAATAATTTTTATATTTGAAATTAAATAGATGTGAATAATTATTTCAAACGAAAAATATCTTTTCATACTAAATGTATGAAATAACTAGCGTCCAATCTCATTTTTATGAAATAAATAAATAAAGTGTTAAATTAATAATTGAAGGGATAACAGGTCTATTTATATTAAATTGCTTGAAATGGCTACAATTTCAAAGATGTACTTAATTGAAAATAATAAATTGGTTAATTGGTGTGATTAAAGTTGGAAGAGATCGTTTGCACATATTTTCTCTGATTGTCTGGCGATAACTGCTAAATATAACCGGTAGACCATATAATAAATATACTGGTACATCAAAAAATCACTGGATTGGTTAACCAATGATTTCCTTCATTGGGCCAGTGCTGTTTGGCAACCGTTGACACAATGTTTTTCATTGCATTGGCCCAGTGTGTAATAGCATTAGCGTACCAATGCCCGATCGTGCCTTTACTTTGCCAGCGTTTACCGACGTTGTCCTGATATTGTAATGTTATCAGGGATCATTACCTTGGGGGAAACTTATACAGAGTAAGTTTAGAGTTATCGGATGTTTTCATATTTTCGATCATAGGTATAATAAAAACTATAAAATAATCACGATACGATTCTCTATTATAATTATATAATTGATATCCTTGGTATCATATGAAAATGTGATAAATCAGAAATTACCTTATTCATATATCAAACCACAATTTAAAAAATCCGTCAAATAGCAAACAAGTCTATGTGGATGTGCCACTTTCTACGAAATTATCTGAAGTTCGGCTACCTATCCTGTTTCTGATGTGCTTGACCTTTCAACTAGCGGCAGTATTACATCAACAATAGGATGGATAGAATTTTACTTTCCTGATTGCATTTTTTTATGAATTTAATATTGATTTTTTATTTCCTCTAATAATGTATAAACAGTACCTATGGGCTATGCGTATGATCGTATGATTGATTCATCATTCCGCATTCGTATCATTAGGCACACACTGAATTGCGGACACGAGTAATTCTTTAAATGTTAATGTATTTTAACTGTTGATACGTTAAGATGTGATAATTAATGGGAGGATACTACTATATTAATAATAATATAAACAAAATTTATGCAAAAGCAAAATATATATAGTTTTATCCCAGTCTGCAGAATATGGAACATTTTTCCAAGACTCTCTCTCTGCAGGAGTTTTTGATTAAATTTTAGAAATTAGAGATCTCTGTGGGAGATCTTGAATTAATTCCTAGGTTACCAACTTACCATTAATTTAGCTGCTGGAGATTTTGAATTAATTCCTATGACCTATGCCAGATTGTATTTGGTGGTAAATTCCAATGATATCTCGGGAGATACTCAATTTCTCTAATAAAAAAAATTCCTGCAATGTCGGAGGATATTTAGCTATTAATTCCTATAGGGTGTTTGTGCCAGTAATCGGTCACTTAAGGATAAATTACAAACAAATACCAATAACAAGTCACATATAAACGCTACCGACGCGATGCAACTATCATTAGAAAGCTAGAATTTTTATCTTTCCAATCGCTTTACACATAAACACATTTATGTTATTACTTATGCAATTAAAAGTAAAAATGTCCCATTAGTCTAAAATGCTAGCCAAGTAAAATTGTATGTCTCATAAAATCTCCATTTGTCTCTCCAGCTCTCTCCAAAAAAAAATGATCAAATTATCATTAATTCTCTCCAAAATAACATTGTAGCATAGGAGAAAAATAGAAAAAACTCGCCATTTGCAATTGAAGGGCTCAAAATAACTGTCACAAACTCGCCATTAAAATGGCGAGTTTGGACATGCTTTATTACTTGGAATGCTAGTAATCGTCATAGCAATATCTATGTTCGGTCACTTCCAATTCTATTATCGTCAGGTGGCCAATCATAAGGAACTAATGTTTTGTTCGTCATACTTGTTGATTAGTGACTGATTAATATAATAGTATATAGTATAATTAGTCTCCCGCTTCTAATTACAAGTAATAGATTTAATCATACCTAATATATATAGTACTATACAATCAATGTGTAGTTTTTTTTATTAATGTAATTTCTACTGTACTAAGTAATAGTTAGTATTATGTTTATATTATTATTACCTACCCATACACACAATCAAACACCTCGTCAATGGTTAAAAATATGTTATATTTTAGTGTTGTCATTTTATTTGAAAGTTTGAACATGTTATATACATTATTGTTTGTCATACACCCGAATTGAAAACTAAGTTATTTTAAATAAATGTGATTATTTATTTACATAAGCTGAAGCTCCTACAGGCTACAACTGCTACCTTCTACATGCAAGAGGAAATAATTACCCGCTTTAAGAATCAACGGCTACTTTAAACTATAAGGTTTATCATATATTTGATTCGTCTGCCAAGTATACATAGATTATATTCAGATGTTTTAAAATTGACAATCAATGCTTAATTTATTCATTTGTCAGAAGACTCAGATTGGTATTCAGTAATATCTATTAATTTAGTTATCCAGCCAGCAGCCTCTATACGTTTTCTTTGATTAGAATAGTTCTGAAAAAAGGGGTAACTGTTTTAAATAAAAGCAAGCCGTAATTGTCATGCACATTTCATATCTATTTAGTTGCAGATATCTTAGCTTTATTATAATGCTAACTATAAGTTTATAACACATTTTATTTACTGATAAAAAATATTTTGAAATCGCTTTACCTCAATTAGATTTTCATTGAAATAGTACCAAAGCTAGGTTCCTAAGTAATTTTCGGCCCCTAAATAGCTGTTGCTTTGTTTAAGTTTAAACGGGACATAATTCGAATGTCTTTTTAAAAAATAAATTCCGTTATATATGCCGTCTACATTCCCTCTGGTTTGCCCTCTTCCACCATTGTGATGTAGATTCAACCATTCTTTGTCGCTATCAATGACGTCACAACCTGGAGTGGAAGTCATGTTTTCTGTTGATTCTAAATCCTTCTGATTGAATTTTACGTATTTTGGTTATTGACAAGCGTCATATATAATTCACACGTGACACTATGTAAGTGAGTATGATTATGTATAATATTTATATATTTGACGTTAAAGTAATCATATTTTGTTATCATATGTAATAATGTATTTATTTGGAAAATATACAAGCATAACTATCTCAAAATTTATTCATTACTGTTATCGGTCAATGTAACGATCTAAATTAATGAGTTAAAATAGCAGTTTGTTATCGGACGCATGACAGGAAGTTTTTCCAGTAATTGTCAGGGTGGACAGATGGATTCTATGTTTAATCGGCCAGTCTGTCCGAACATTAAAATCAGATGTTCTGATAATCTAGTGATCGGACTACCATTTTAAATAAAAAGTAAGTATTTGTTTGCTTAGATTTCAAAATGCACTGATAGATCGTAAATTGTACACCTAGAAAAACATACACCTGGTACATTAAAAGCTACTGAAACACACCCAGGAGTTTCAAAGAGGAACCGTTCTCTAACGAAAAATACAACAAACTGACCGATAACTTGACTTTCCGACAATGATTGGAAGCTACCTGTTAATTTGTGTGGTTAAATAATTAGAAAGAATTACTAATGAATTATAGTGGTTGATTCTTTAATAATTTACTACGTATGCCTCTATTCCTTAATATATCATATAGAAATTTATACTCGAATGTGTCTGCTATTCTGAATACTAGAGGTATGCCGATTACTGGCACAAACACCCTACTACCATTAATTTTTGGAGGAGAAACTGGATAAATGTTGGAGGACTAGACAAATTGATGAAAAATATTGGCAGCTATTTCTCAGATTTTTGAAAAAGTCAGTGGAGTTCAGTGCACCAAATACAAACTGGGACCTATGTTACCATTAATTTAGCTGCGAGCCTGCGGGACCAGTCTGCAGAATATGGAACATTTTTCCAAGACTCTGCGGGAGTTTTTGATTGAATTTTAGAAATTGGAGATCTCTGCGGGAGATCATGAATTAATTCCTATGTTACCATTATTTTTGCTGCAGGAGATTTTGAATTAATTCCTATGTTACCATTAATTTAGCTGCGGGAGATTCTGAATCTGCTGCTGCGAGTCAGAGAATAACTCACTCTCAAAATAAAATCTCTGCGGGAGAAGAGACACATTCTGCAGACTGGCCAGTCTGCAGAATATGGAACATTTTTCCAAGACTCTCTGCGGGAGTTTTTGATTGAATTTTAGAAATTGGTGATCTCTGCGGGAGATCTTGAATTAATTCCTATGTTACCATTAATTTAGCTGCGGAAGATTTTGAATTAATTCCTATGTTACCATTAATCTGTTGCTGAGAGTCAGAGAGTAGCTCTCTCTCAAATTATTATTAAAGTCTCTGCGGGATGAGAGACACATTCTGCAGACTGGCTGCGGGAGATTCTGAATCTGCTGCTGAGAGTAGGAGAATAACTCTCTCTCAAAATAAAATCTATGCGGGAGAAGAGACATTCTGGCTTCTGCAGAGTGCAGACTAGGTTTTATCAAATTACTGAGTAATTGATGTTTTTCAATTGTTAATTGATTTTAACTGTTAATACTTTATTAAAATGATAGTAAACAGTTATAATATATGGCTATTTTAATAACTTTAAACAACAAAATTTACACAAAATATATATAGTTTTATCGAATTACTCGATTTCCGCAATTTCCTATGATAGTGAAAGTAATTTGAGTAACTGATGTTTTTTTAATAGTTAAAAAAACATCAATTACTCAGTTTACAGTTTACTCAAATTATTTTGCTCTATCAGAGGATTTAGGGGTTTGCACACCGCCAGTCTGCAAAAGATGCATGAAGTTGTGAAGTTTATTCGGCGACTCTAGGCCTAATTATCCACCGACAATTTTCTAATTAATTCTTATGTTTACATGTAATTAGTGGAGAGAAATATAAATATCTGGAGACTAATTGTGCATGCTTTGCAGACTGGGCGCACCGCGTACCTATTGGGTACAGAACAGGCAAACTTCACTCTTACATTACTGATGTTTGTTAAGTAATTTTCACTCCTATTTACTAAAGAAATAAGGGTGAAAATTGTGCATATTAGTGTGTTCAATAAGGGTGATCTATAATGTATTCTAAAATAAAAAAATTGTGTACCCATTGGTGATTGGTCTGATAGCATTTTTCAGACCAATGGGTTTGCACCTCTGTCTGCTCCTAATGGAGCACATTAGAATACTCTACGAGACTACGCATAGTGTTTTTTTTCAGTTCAGAACGTATTCTTTCTTTCCTGAAACATAAATAGTACGTTGAACAACCACAAATACGTGTTTACCTACATCCAAAAATAGAAAAATTTAACGTTTTTTCTAAGAAACTTACAAAATTTGAGAGTTCTTGATTTCAACACATTACTGTATCTCACATAGGCGTCTGTTTCTTTTGTAAATTATACCAAGTATACATGGATGTTTATCTTAACCGTTCAGCTAGACGAAGTGTTTTTATATAAGATGCGTACTTATTGGTGCAATGCGTACTCACTGGGGTACTAACACTACACAAATTACTCATCTCCTCAATTCATCCAATTTTAATTACTCGTTTCCGCAATTCAATGTGTGCCGTATCATTATACTCAGTAGAACTAATTCTCCAGATATTCATAGCCCTATTATAATTAAAATGCATTTATTATTTTAAATTTTATATACCTAATCCTGTATTTCTAGTCTGCAGAATATGTGAGATATTTGGGATATTCTCTCCAAACAATTTTGAATTAATTCCCATATTTACATTAATTTTGTTACGAACACTTCTGAATTAATCCCTATATTTACATTAATTTTGCTATGAACAGAATAAGAGATCTCTACAAACACTTTACCAGTTTCTGCTGACTGGCTGTATTCCTAATTTCCTGCTAGCCAGTAGACTGTAGGTATTTCATGGTAAATTGAAAATTCCACTCTGTCTTTAATTTTTAAAAGATGCATCATGCATGAAGCTGAGAAGTTTATTTGGTGATTATTGAGGCCTTGAAATTATTCTCCTGAGGACCTGAATTATCAGGCGACAATTTTCTTATTAATTCCTATGTGAATAATAGTATGTATGTTTACATGCCAGACTGCAGGAACTGGTAAACTGCTGAGTGTTCTCCAAGAAATCCTCTATTTTGGTCCAGTCTGCAAAGCATGCACAATAAGTCTCCAGATATTTTGTTTTTGGGACAATTTATCTCCAAAGATTTTGAAATTTCTCTCCAAAATGGCCAAAAATCTCATAATGCTTTCCAATAATTACATGTAAACATAGGAATTAATTGGAAAATTGTCGCCAGATAATTCAGGAGACCCAAATGAAATAATATGTCTCATAAACTCTCCAGCTTTCTCCAAAATCACCAAATTTCTCTCCAAAATGATCAAATTATCATAAATTCTCTCCAAAATAACATTATAGCATAGGTGAAAAATAGATATTTCTCTCCATTTGCAATTGAAGGGCTCGAAAAGAACTGTCACAAACTCGCCATTAAAACGGCAATTTAGGACATGCTTTATTACCTGACAGGAGCCAAATTTCAATTTGTCAGGTAATAAAGCATGTTCAAACTCGCCATTTTAATGCAGAGTTTGTGACAGTAATTTTAGTGAATTTGTGCTCCAAGTCCCCCACCGATTTTTGATATTTCGACACTTTTTATAGTTAAAAGGAGCCATTTTATTATTTTAGGATGTTTTTCAAGAATACCATTTCTCCATTTGTTGTGCAAATGCTTCGTTTTCGAGACCAAAAACTCATTGCACTATATCTCCGAAACGAAGCATTTGCACAACAAATGGTATTTCTTGAAAAAAGTCTTGAATGGCTCCTTTGCCCAACATTTAAGTGTCAAAATATCTAAAATCATTGGGGGACCTAAAGCACAAATTTACTGTAATTTTGAGTTCTTCAATAGGCAAATGGTGAGAAATATCTATTTTCTACTATGCTACCCTTAGAGTACCCTACATCTAATGATTTACAATGTTATTTTGAAGAGAATTTATGATAAGTTAATCATATTGTAGAGAAATCTGGTAATTTTTGGAGAAAACTGGAGGGACAAATGGAGAGTTTATGAACTTTATGAGCCATACTATTTTACTTGGTATTTTGGCGGGATAATAAAAATGGAGAGTTTGTGACAGTTATTTTGATTCCTTCAATTGCAAATGGCGAGAAAACCACCAAACAATCCCATTGACTTAACCCCTTCACTGGCAGAAATGTTTATACTCGTTTTCACAAAATGATATTTTTCCAGTTGTCGACGAGTATACTCTTCTAAAACTTTTCCTTCAAAAAAACAGCTACATAAATATTTACTCATCAATTTTAAGCCTTTCAGTTTTCGAATTTCAATTGATCGATTGATTAACAATTGATTTTGTTCTTAACCCTAATGAGTTTGACTCTCAAAAACTACGGGAGAGTTTGACTATGTGTTAAAAAAACACGCGTCTTATTTATAAACCTACGGTACTATATTTTATACAAGTTGTTAGTATATATACTAAACTAATGTGTACCAAATTTCAAGTAAGAATATTTAACATATAAGGAGAAATAAATACATAGGTATATATGACATTGGCAACTGAGAGGGCGAGCTCTGATTGGCTGGAAGAGAGAGTGCGTGTCTGTTTTTTCCATGAAAACGTACGGACTGATGTGTTTAGCGGGTACCTACTATGCTATATTACTTTCTATATCTATGATTATTAATACGTTGAATATTTACATGGACGTTTGATTTCATATTAAATTGTACCTAGTTAACAATTTAACTTTAGTTTCATTTATAGTACCTAGGTTTTATATGAATATTTTGATGATTGAAATAAAAACAATTTTTGTTTTAATTCAGTGTATATTGAACAAAACATTTTCATTTTATTTTTATATGTCAGTAAATAAATTACACAAATAATAAAAAAGGACTACTTTGGTATAATTCCATCCATTATAATGATGAAACAATAACATTGGTACCCTAAGTAGGTATAATACATGCAATAGCTAATTATTCTACATGCAAATATGCAGCATACTCATTTTTTTATATTTATAAGACTAAAGTGGTAGACTAGAACAACAAAATAATATTATTCCAATCTGATGAACTTTCATCTCCAATCGTGTCTTCGAACAAAATGTTATTAATATCTTCGTCCGATAGTACCTTGGAGCGGGCAATCAAGAGTTCAAAGAAAGCAAGTATACTGCCGAGAAGAAACCCGCGCAACTCCTCCCCTGACCAAGGTTGACAAGACACTGACGTTGAGTGGCCCGCCAACCAAAGCTGGCCGTGGTCCTGAGCTATACATACTCACATTGCCACACGTCGCCATATTACAATTAATTGCATAATTTACGTGATTTACGCCGTTACGTAAATATTTCTAAGCTTTTAAATACAAAAATATGTTTGGTATTTATGTAGGAACAAAGTCAAGAAAGACCGATAAATTTAAAGGGATTACTTGAAAGATATAAAGTAATTTTAAAAATGTGTGCTTAGAAAACACACGTCAAACTCATTAGGGTTAATATAATGCAGGTAAAAAGGAATTTCATTTATTAGGCATATAATTACTGCTAGATATTTGGTAACAATTGTAATAAAAATTAAAATTAAATTAGGTTTTCATTTCTCTTTACATTTGTTAATTAAATTTTAAGAAAAATTAAAAAAATATGATTTATACTTTATAGGAAGAAGAGTTGACTCGTTTTTGAGGACAAAGGTATTTTCAAAGTAAAAAGTTAACCACAAAAATGGGAAGAAAAAATTAATTGCAAACTGTTTACATAACCAGCATCAAAAATACTATATAGAACCTAAATAAAAATATTAGTCTGAAAAAGAAATGATTTTAATAAGAATATTGTTTGGGAAGGGGTTAAATTATAAATATTCAGAACATAGGTAGAACTTTTAGAATTTGAAAATTGGAAATAGCTACAGCATGTATTATTATCATACAGAAAAAATACAATTATGAAAATTTCTAAATTTATGCTCTTGTTTTATGCCAGACTGCAGAAACTGCTATAGTGTTTATAGTCTTATAGAGAATAATAATATGAATATCCCTAATATCTCCTATATTCTGCAGACTGGGTTTTATATTGATTAAATTATGAATAGCTGAAATATTTTATTGTGTTTGACAGCATTGTAAAAAGAGACTTGGTAGATTGATATGCTGCAATCATGAGGTTCAAGGCATCTCTCGTTTTTGGAGCGGCAGTCATACTTGCAACTCTTGTGCTTCTCTACCAGCTGGTGAGCCTGCCACCAGACACTATAAACAATCAGCCCCACCAGGTAAGGTTGAAGCACTTGTGTACTTCTTATTAGTGAGAAAATTGATAATGATGTAACTTATAAAGTTATAACTAACTGCTGTCCATATTTAGTGCCTAACAGAGCAATAGCTAGCTAGTTATTAATAACCAACATATTCCTATTGAAAATTGTAAGGGGAAGAAGGGAATTTATAGGTAGTTATAGAAATATCTTGTTAACATGCTTTATTGTATGCAATAGATTTTTTATATTGTCATCGTATTGCTGTTTACTTCGTGAACTTTTACTTTTTTGACAGGGATTTATTTCCCCTTGTTTTCTTAGACAAAGAATGTAAGCTAACTTCATTCATTGGTAAATAGCATAGCTAGCTACTGTATATAGGTATATAGAATTGTTATGCTATGGTGCCAGCAATAGCTGAACTGTAAAAATATCAATTCTGATAAGGATTTCTCATTTTTAATTAGATAATACTCATGCAACTTTAAAATTAATCTCTTTTTTTTCTACCCTAGTCATTTGAGGCTCTGGAAAGCAGACTTCAAAAGTTATCTAACGACATCAATCAAAATCAGGACACAATCAAAGAAATACGGATTCTTCTCGACAAGATCAACAACCAAGGAGGTGCCAATGTTATAGCTGACAAACCTGTACATGAGAATGTTCTACGGTGAGAAAGGTTTTTTAAAAATTATTTATTACTCTGTTAGAAAAAGCTGCTACCTAGTGTTTTATTCTATTTTTGTAAATTGAAAAATATTTAAATGACCAACATGTCTGAGAGTCCAGTTTTGGTGGTAAAATATATCATAATTTAAAAATTAATTGATTTGAGTTGTTGAAACTCTGTGACTGTATTTCTCTATGACATATTTATGTATCAAATAAAATAATAAATAGTAATGAAAATAATAAATAGCAATGAAAATAATAAATGGCAATGAAAATAATAAATGGCAATGAAAATAATAAATGGCAATGGAAATAATAAATGGCAATGGAAATAATAAATGGCAATGAAAATAATAAATGGCAATGAAAATAATAAATGGCAATGAAAATAATAAATAGCAATGAAAATAATACAGGGTGGGGCGTAAGTTTGGAAGCAATTTTTCAAACATTAATATAATTCTTAAAAATAAGTTCCTAAGTAGGTGATAGGGTTTGAACTATAGTAGAGACACTACATTATGACGTGGCAGTGTTATTTTTTACAAAAATTTAGTCAATTCAAAAATGTCAGACAAAAGAGAAGCCATTATTGCTCTACACCGTGCCGGGAAGTCAGATTCCGTCATTTCAAAGACTCTCTCAATAGCAAGATCGACTGTTTGGAAGTGTGTGAAGCGTTTTAATGAGAGAGGAGACTTGACTGATCGTCCAAGAAGTAGTAGACCACGCTCACAACGCACCAAACAACTGATAAAATGTGCCCGAAAGAAGATCAGGAGGAACCCGAAAAGGTCAATACGATTGTTAGCCAAAACAGCTAATGTGAGTCCCAGAACAATGAGAAGAGTTGTCAAAGAAGACCTAAAGATGTCCTCTTTCACCCTCCAAAAGAGACAGACTCTGTCAGAAGCTGTAAAGAAAAAGAGATTGGAGAGAAGCAAAGCACTTCTGAGAGAATTGAAGTCTGGCACGGCTGGTAAAATTGTTTGGTTTGACGAAAAAATTTTCACAGTGAAAATGGCTCACAACCGGAGGAAGGACAGAATAATTGGTAAAAGTGAAAAAGACATCCCATACAACCAAAAAACTGTCCACAGAACCATGAAACCTGCTTCAGTAATGGTGGTCTGGGCCGCCGTTTCAGAAACTTTGAAATCTCCTTTAATTTTTGTGGAACAAGGTGCCAAAATCAATGCTAAGTGTTATATTGATAATATTACACGCCATTGTTGGAGTCAGCTAAGGATCACTTCGGTAATGACACTCTATGGACATTTCAGCAAGACGGCGCGACTTCACATACTGCAAATGTCACTCAAAACTGGTGCCATGACCATCTTCCACGGTTTTGGTCCAAAGAAATGTGGCCTCCCTGCTCCCCAGATGTTAATCCTATGGACTTTTCGGTATGGTCCATTCTTGAATCAAAGGCCTGTGGTAAATTCCATCGCAGTGTGGATGATTTAAAGCGTTCGCTCCAGAGATCTTGGAAGGAAATTTCACAAGAACAGTTGCGTGCCGCAGTAGGAGGAGCTCGGAGGAGATTTCAGGCTGTTATTAAAAACGAGGGGGGGACATTTTGAATAAATTTATGATTTTTGAATTCTTAAAACCCTTAAATTAAAACTGTAAATTATTAAATATATTTTTCGTTGGATTATAATATGCACTTTCATTTGCTTCCAAACTTACGCCCCACCCTGTAAATGGCAATGAAAATAATAAATGGCAATGAAAATAATAGTTTTGTTCTATTCAGTTTTTTATCAATTCTTGATATCCTGGCTTTAGATTTCTGCCTGGATTTACAACTAAAGAGAACAAAACATGTTTTTAAAGTATAAATTTATAGTCCCACGGTGAACTCCCATCAAAACAGGTATCTCAGAGTCATTGGCCTTTCCAGAGTTAATGTTACTTATTGTTACTTTTCCATTTTAGAAATTTTTTCTCCAAGCTAACCTCTAATCCTTTCTTCCAGACCACCAAAGGAGTCCATTCCTGTAGCACAGCCTCCTCCCCAATCAATCCTCTTCAACACTTCTCTGGCTAAAGTTAACAGCGATGACTGCACCTTTGCCCAGTCGTCTATACCTAAAGTTGACGTCAATGTGAGTATGCTGCCGTTAGAGGAGTCTGGAACTACCACAGATTAATTAGCTACTCTGTAGTGTATCTGATGCAATTAGAATATATTACTGCTTTGAGAATTTTCTTTAATATCACCTAAAAATGTTCCAATGATCAAATGAGAGATTTTATAGAACCTTTCTTGATAATTTATTTTGATATTAGATCAATTTTGAAAGTACGCTAATCATTTTAATTCAAAATCTATTTTTTTCTACAATTGTTTTTCATCAATTGGCAAAAACATCTTCTTGCAAAACGAATAATAAACGTTCAAAATGAAGTCTGCTATAGCTATGTTTAATATCCTAGAAATTGATAAAATATACATTTGCATATTTCAGTATCTTCCATTTTGTTTATATTGTATAAATAAATGGTAAAATAGTTGATATACATAGTATAATAATAACTTTCACATCACATGCTACATTACCTCTTCAGATGGAAGAGGTGTACAAGGAGCTGTCGTTTGACAACGTCAATGGAGGTGTTTGGAAGCAGGGCTTTGACATCACCTACGACAACAATCAGTGGAGTCCTGAGAAGCCTCTGAAAGTATTTGTGATGCCTCACTCTCACTGTGATCCTGGTGAGTAGACCTCTCTCTTGCTTTATTTTATATCTAACTATGAACTTTTATAATTGTGTTATATGTAGTGGATTTCAATTTAAAATAATGAGTAAAATAACCCAGTGAAAATGCTTTATTAATGAGTTATATCCCATTTATGCACAGTTAAATGGGGTCTATGTCATTTGGGTCGCAGACCATTTGTGTTGCGATCGTTTGGGTCCGTGTTTATAAAAAGTATAATAAACATGCATAGTTAATTTAGCTTTTGTGTAATTGAATTCTTTCTCAGTTTTAAGGTTAATTAATAATAAAAAAAAATTTAATGAAATTTTTATATATAAAAATAAATACTTGTTTCCTGCTCGAATTTGGAATGTTCATAGATTATTGTTGAATAATTTACCTAGAACCAACAATAACATCGAAGGTTATCATAATGCATCGTAACGCATTTTGCTTGCATCCAAACATTTGTAAATTCATAGACATATTGAAAAAAGGAAGAAAGTCTAGCTGCAACAAAGAAATTGCACATCGAATGCGGTGAGCCATTTCATGGGAAAAAGAAGTACAGAGACGCTGCGGTAAAGCTTCAAAATATTGTTAAACGATACAACTCAGACGATAAATTATTGTTTTTATAAAAACATTGCCCACGATATGTGGTATTCATTTTTTCTATACAATGAACTAATTCAAACCTACGTGTTTAAAGCTTATTTTACCATGTTAGACGTAAGCACACCTTTGTTGTAAAAAATCTTATTTTTTAGAGTATGCTAAATTTTCATTGTTCAACACTGTGGAAGCGCATTAAGGGCACCGTTCCCAGATTTTGAAAAGTTTTTTATTATTGAAGCGGTTGTGAAACTTTGTTCACATATATAAAATGAATTCTAAGATGTTTTTGTGTCCGGACATTTTTTCGATTCAACCCATAGAAAACGAGTTATTCGAATTTCGAAGTGTGTAAATTAATAAATGGATACTACAATTTTGTAGCTATGACATTATGGTTTTTTGCATTCGATTCTCCACAAGATTTTCTAAAAACTGTGGAAGCGTTTTTTTTATTTTTCGGATTGGTTTTCGAATTATTGAAATTTTTAGTGAAAAAAAAATTGAAAAAATATAAATTTCAAAATTCAATATTTTGAAAAATAATTATAAAATTAAACAAAACTCTTCCAGAGTTTGTAGAGAATTCCGGGGAGAATCGAATGCAAAAAATTGCAATGCCGTAGCTTCAAAATTGTAAACGCCTTAGGCTTTTGAATTACAAGATTTTTAGATCTCTGAACTAATAGAAAATCCCATTCAAAGTTTGATAATCTGACACGCTGCATACGACTCCTGTGAAGGTTTGCGGGTAACTGAGGGGCATACCTTAGTGTGCATCTGATTATTGGCACGTTAGATACCAGATATAATGAGATAATTAATTATTACGAATTATAATTGGCTGAGAGTTGGTTTTTAGAGTACATATTAACTCCCTACCCCCCGGTCCCCGTTTCCCTTCCTCCCTCTCCCCAGGGGGTTAGAGTAACATGAGAGCTCTGATATTTTGCACACACTATTAGAAAGTTAAAAAGCAACTATTTACACAATAAAATTTTTTTCTTTAATTTTGCCATTTTTCCTGGGAACGGTCCCCTTAAGTGTTTTTTCATATATTGAAATTTCATTAAATTTTAAAATATTTTATTAATTAACCTTAAAACTGAGAAAGCATTCAATTATACATAAGCTATATTGACAATGCATGTTTATTATACGTTTTGTAAATGACCGCGACCCAAATGACCGGACACCATTTAAACACAACATGAAAATACTACTCAAAACCTTCATGAAATATATATATACTATAAATTACCCATTCATTTTTCATTATAATATTTTTAGAACTGGATGTCCAGCAATGTTCTTATATCGAAACTAGAACGTTATTGTGAATAAACTTTTTCGAGCCCAAATAATTTTGGGCACATATGGATTAAAAAGTAATTATTAGACTTATAATTATTTCTTACATGGTCAAAAAAATATATTTTAGGTTTTTTATTTCACCCTAATTTTCCCTTTGAACCCAGTTTTTTACATTTTACCTAACTGCATCACTTTTAACACATTTTTCAATTGTATTATTATGAATTTGTTCATTTAAAGATATTATTAATCCATTCTGAACAAAAAGAATGTGAGATAGATAGGTAACCTTCATATTCTTCCCAGGCTGGCTGAAGGTCTTTGAACGCTACTACTCGGATCAGGTTGCCCACATCCTAGACAATATGGTGCCCAAGCTAGAGGTGGATGCAAGGCGTAAGTTCATCTACGCAGAGATCTCATTCTTCTCTATGTGGTGGGAGAAGCAAGGGCCTAACATCCGTGAGAGAGTTAAAAAGTAAATGCAGTTACTTTGAAGTATAGTGAATCTCTTTAACCAGGGTGATATATAGTTATAACTTCAATTCCTTTATTGTAAAACCAATTTTTATAAGTGACAATATTCTACTTTTTTTAAATAACTTAGAAAGAACATATATTTTTAAGTTATTAAATACTAAATTGCTAACTAGCTAGTTGGTTTATATTTTAGGAAGTTCTTTTTTAGATGGACTGAACAGCGAGTAGCTAAACATTCAAACTTCTCGTCATTGCTTTTAAAGCACAATAACTATTGCTGTTAGCTAAAATATAGCTATAGAACATTTTTGAGATTGTTAGAACATCTTTGAAATTCCTGCAACATATATTGAACTTGTTGAAACATCTTGTAGATTGTTAGAAAATATTCCCTGTTGTTTCAATGTTCTTTTCTCCCCATCAGGTTAATTGCCAAAGGACAGCTAGAGCTGGTGTCAGGTGGATGGGTGATGCCAGACGAAGCTCTCACTCACTACTGGAGTATCATAGACCAGATGGTAACGGGACACGAGTGGCTCAGGACTAACCTTAACTACAGACCCAAGTGAGTACTTGTAGTCTTGTACCTAACATTTATTATCATTAGTAAATTAGGGTAAAGACCTATTTTCTAAACCCATTCTAGGCTTCCATGTAAACTGTTCAATTAGGTTTTTCATAAAGTTAATCTGATGTTTTCTGCAGTAACGGGTGGGCCATAGACCCCTTTGGGTTGAGTCCCACCATGGCCTATGTGCTGAAGCGGTCTGGTCTGGAGAACATGCTGATACAGAGAGGTCACTACGCCATCAAGAAGTACCTCTCTGCCAACAGGAACCTGGAGTTCAGGTGGAGACAGGCATGGGGTGAGCAGATAGCAGTTAAAAACTTAGGAATTTTAATCAACAATCCGTAATGATATATTTTATTTTGATATTTGATCAAAATTGAGGGTGAGTTATGATTTATGAATCCATAGTTTAATTTCATTATTTATTCTCGGAAAATAATCATTTATTATTTTTTGTTGTCACCAATGAGAATCTCTACAATCTCTCTTTTTTCAGATCCTGACAGTTCTACAGAGATCTTGGCTCACCTCATGCCCTTCTACAGTTACGATGTCCCTCACACTTGTGGTCCTGACCCTAAGGTCTGCTGCCAGTTTGACTTCAGGAGGCTGCCTGGCTCCCGCATGAGCTGCCCCTGGAGACTGGCACCCCAAGTCATTGGCAGAGAGAATGTGAAGAGCAGGTGAGTGTTTTAAGGTACCTAGTGAATAATTATTCTCCTGTTCCAATGTATCTGCTATTTAATTTGTAGGGAAATTTTTTTGTAAATAATAAATATAGCTAGCTACAATTTTAAAAGTTGTTAGCTATAAAAAAAGGTTTTCTCAGTGTGTTTTGAAATCTTACTGTATGGAGAAATATGAATAAGTTAGTTAGCTTGTAATAGTTTAGATCAAAATTTCAAAGTTTATATTACATTAATTTGAATAAGACTATATAAGTTAATTGAATAAACTAACGTGTGCCAGTACATATTTTAGATGATAATTATTAGATTGGTTGTAAGATGGTTTCTTGATTTCAGATCTGAGTTACTGTTGGACCAATACCGTAAAAAATCTCAACTTTACCGGACGAACACTGTTCTAGTTCCACTGGGAGATGATTTCAGGTGAACCATATTATTAATTATGTCCTGACTTTACTTAATGTGAACTATATAAAATATGTACTAAGATTAAAACTTAATAATTCAAAGGAAAATTAATAATCAAACTAATTATTACACATGCTGTAGTATAAAAATTAACTCCGTTTTTTTGACAGAATGGGTAGCTACTTTAAATAAAAAGGAGTTTGATGGTCTTTCCACTCATAATTTCTTTGCATGAGCAATTGTGCTTCACTAATATTTTTCCACATACCTTCAGGTACGATACAGCTGAAGAATGGGATGCGCAGTTCACAAACTACCAAAAGATATTTGACTACCTCAACAATAACCCCTCTTACAACGTACAGGTATGACTCGCCTTTCTCACCTCTATAGCTAGGTATAATTTAAAGCTGTAGCTCCTCTATCGAATATAAGTAGGGTCGAAATAACACACAAAGTAGGTGTGTCTAATTAAGTTATTTTCAGAGTTATTGGACAGTTCCTCATTTTTGTTCATATAAAAAATATGTACAGGGTGTCCAACACTTTTGTTGTCAAACTTTAACATAAGGTAGCGATCGTCGAAATAGACACTTTATATTCTATGAAGGTATGGTCTAAAAAAAAAAATTCTACAATTAGTAAAAAAAAACGTGGCAAGGAAACGCAATGATATTACGCCCCAAGATTTCTACTTATGGGGACCCTTGTAGAGTTTGGTGTATGAAACACCGATTCAATCTGACAAGGACCTGATCGGCATGATTGTCGAAGCCTCCGCAAGGATTTGTGAAACTCATTGTGTCTTTGCTCGCGTCCGCCTATCATTGGACAAACGTTTGGACGCCTGCATCGCAACAAATGGGTGGCAGTTTGAACGCATTTGTTAAACATGTAATCAAATGAAGATAATATTTCTTGTGCTCATAATAATTACTGTTAAAAATGTTTTGTTTCTTATCGCATCATTAAAAAAATAATTTTAACTAATAATTATAAATGGTCCTGATACTACTTTCCTAACCTTGTAACTCTTTAACTAAGCATTTTAGACCATACCTTCATAGAATATAAAGTGTTTATTTCGATAATCGCTACCTTATGTTAAAGTTTGGCAACAAAAGTGTCGGACACCCTGTATGTAGCTAATAACCATATATATGTATAACTTTTTTTTTAGTTGGTATCCATCATTTTTCTTATCTGATTGAAAATGTGTAAACGTGTGATAACTACTAACTTACCCTAACACTCCAAGTATCTTATTTCTCAACCCCTTTGTGTCCCCCTTCAGTTGCAGTTTGGGACACTGGCAGACTATTTCCACTCACTGAGAGAAGAGAGCAGATCCATGCAGCCTGGTGGAGGTGAGATGACACTCTGTCAGATGACAAATGGTGTCATAGTATTCGGTCAGATGACACATGGTGTCATAGTATTCGGTCAGATGACACATGGTGTTCTGTCAGATGCCACAGGGTGTTCTGTCAGATGACACAGGGTGTTCTGTCAGATGCCACAGGGTGTTCTGTCAGATGACACATGGTGTTCTGTCAGATGCCACAGGGTGTTCTGTCAGATGACACATGTTGTTCTGTCAGATGACACAGGGTGTTCTGTCAGATGACACAGGGTGTTCTGTCAGTTGCCACTTGGTGTTCTGTCAGTTGCCACTTGGTGTTCTGTCAAATGACACAGGGTGTTCTGTCAGATGACACAGGGTGTTCTGTCAGATGACACAGGGTGTTCTGTCAGATGACACAGGGTGTTCTGTCAGATGACACAGGGTGTTCTGTCAGATGCCACATTGTGCTCTGTCAAATAAATCTCTATTAGTAGTGATCCAAATTATACTATAGCTACTGATATAATATCCAGTACCTTAAAAGTGTTATTACAATTATAAAATTGATGTCTGTTTCAGTTTCTGGTGCTCGTTGTAGTAGCGATGTTTAATGATGCTAATATCATTTTGCAGGAGGGGGAGGAAGTGAAGATGAGGAAGGTATTTTCCCATCTCTCTCGGGAGACTTCTTCACCTACGCTGATAAAGATGACAACTATTGGAGTGGTTATTTCACGTCCAGACCTTATTATAAGGCCAGGAGTAGACAGCTAGCCAGTAAAATAAGGTGAGTAGACAGCTAGCCAGTAAAATAAGGTGAGTAGACAGCTAGCCAGTAAAATAAGGTGAGTAGACAGCTAGCTAGTAAAATAAGGTGAGTAGACAGCTAGCCAGTAAAATAAGGTGAGACAGCTAGCTAGTAAAATAAGGTGAGACAGCTAGCCAGTAAAATAAGGTGAGACAGCTAGCCAGTAAAATAAGGTGAGACAGCTAGCCAGTAAAATAAGGTGAGACAGCTAGCCAGTAAAATAAGGTGAGACAGCTAGCCAGTAAAATAAGGTGAGACAGCTAGCCAGTAAAATAAGGTGAGACAGCTAGCCAATAAAATAAGGTGAGACAGCTAGCCAGTAAAATTAGGTGAGTAGACAGCTAGCCAGTAAAATAAGGTGAGTAGACAGCTAGCCAGTAAAATTAGGTGAGTAGACAGCTAGCCAGTAAAATAAGGTGAGACAGCTAGCTAGTAAAATAAGGTGAGACAGCTAGCCAGTAAAATAAGGTGAGACAGCTAGCCAGTAAAATAAGGTGAGACAGCTAGCCAGTAAAATAATGTGAGACAGCTAGCCAATAAAATAAGGTGAGACAGCTAGCCAGTAAAATAAGATGAGACAGCTAGCCAATAAAATAAGGTGAGACAGCTAGCCAATAAAATAAGATGAGACAGCTAGCCAGTAAAATAAGGTGAGTAGACAGCTAGCCAGTAAAATAAGGTGAGTAGACAGCTAGCCAGTAAAATAAGGTGAGTAGACAGCTAGCCAGTAAAATAAGGTGAGTAGACAGCTAGCCAGTAAAATATGGTGAGAGCTATCCAGTAAAATAAGGTGAATCTACTTATCCCCAAACTAACTTTGTTCTCTCTTCAATCAGAGCTGCTGAGATTCTGTTTAACTACGCAGCTGCTACAATGGATCCCCCAGGAGCGAGAGTGCCCCAAGCAGCTGTTGATATTCTACACCGTAAAATGGAAGTAGCTCACCAGGCACTGGGACTGTTCCAACATCACGATGGTGAGGGTGATAAGCCTCTGTAGTGAGATGGCGGGGGGAGAAAGATTTTAATTTCTTTGAGTTTGTTTTGAAATTAGCTGTAACTAACTTTTAGAAGTCGTGTAATTATTTCAAAAAGGGCTCTGTAACTAAACTGTAATTCCTAGCTACTTGAATAATAATTCAAATATAATAATTTCATAGAAATAACCTTTAGCTATTAATTTTAAAACTGTGTTCCTTATTTCCAAATTCATTTAGATTTAACTAGCTATATAGTTCTGATGAGATAAAGTTTATACAATTTAATTTGTTTTCAGGCATCACAGGAACAGCGAAGACTCACGTAGTGGTTGACTATGCCACCAAACTACTGAATGGAATCAATATGGCGGAGCACGTGACTCAGTTCTCTGCCCACGCTCTCCTCTCTCCCTCTGACACAGACAATCAGTTTGCGGAGACTGTTTTCTTGGAATCTTCTGAAGAACATGAGGGAATCAGCATTATCAGTGCCCCTAGACTTCTGAGACTGGGGTCTACAGGCAGAGGCGCTGTGGTAGTCTTTAACAGTCACCCACATGAGTTCAAAGGACTCGTAACAATAAGAGTAGATGCCGTGCATATCAGAGTGGTGAATGAGTTGGGTAAGGCGGTGGTGTGTCAAGTAGACCCTGTGTTTGAAGGCTCCAAGCCAGGGGATGTCTATGATGTTCATTTTCCTGTAAGTTTGCTGCCTCTTTCTCTGTCCCGTTTTGTTGTGACAAGGCAGACGGGTACTGATAGGAATTATGTCCACTTTGCGACTGTTAGTGTCAAGAGTCAGGAAATGCCACGGCTCCCTGAAGAGTTTTTGGTTTCTTCTGAACCTGTAGGTACACAGACTCGCATGTCTGCAGGCTCTTTGTCAGCTGAGGTTGGCTCAGATGGTCTCGTAAAGACTCTGACTCAGGACGGACTAACGACTCCACTCTCCGTTCAATTCGTGGCTTACGGTGCCAGGCACGGGTCTGAAATGAGTGGTGCGTACCTGTTTATTCCTTCAGGTGCTGCCAAGGTACTCAGCTCCACTGCTCCTCCCTCCAAAGTGGTGCAAGGTCCCCTTCGCTCCACCCTCACCACCATAATGCCACTACTGACACACATCTTCACGCTCACAAACTCTCCTGGCATTGAAACAATCGCCATTCACAATTTCGTGAATGTGAAGAGTGAGAAGAATTTCGAGTTGGCGATGCGTATCGTCACGGATATAGATAGCAAGGACACTTTCTACACCGATTTGAATGGTTTCCAGATGGTAAGGCGTGTTAGGTACGACAAACTGACCCTCCAAGGGAATTACTACCCTGTCGCCTCTCAAATCTTCATTGAAGATAGTAGGAGGAGATTGTCTCTTTTGACGTCACAGCCTCAAGGAGGTAGTTCCCTTTCCTCTGGTGAGTTGGAGGTGATGCAGGACCGTAAGTTGATGCAAGATGACAACAGAGGTATCGGTCAGAGCATCACTGACAATGTGGTGACTCTGAACTCCTTCAGGCTGGTACTGGAGCACCGAGCGCATACTGTGGAGAGTAACAGCAAAGCCAACGTCTTCCCCTCACTGCTGGCGGAGAGGATACTAAGGGACGCTCTTTACCCCCCGGTGATGATGCACCAAGCTGTCAAATCCACCACCACCCGTTCTCACTGGACAGGCAGTCTAGCATCAGCCCCCTGTGACATTGATATGATTAGCTTTAGGTCTCTTCAGGGTCAGGGCTTGGCAGTTTCAACCTCTAGCGCATCTCTGACTCTTCGCAGAGTAGCTTTTGACTGTTCCTACCCACCCCCTCAGATGAACTGCGTCACAGACGGGGGTAAGATTCAACTGTCTGACATGTTGGGTCCTTTGTTTGCGGAAGAGGTTAGACAATCCACTCTCACGCACATGTACGCTGGTGTTAATATCACCAAATCATTCACACTTACACTGCAGCCTATGGAACTCTACTCTTTCCTTCTAAATCAAACACCTCGTCCACACTAACTTACTGAATAATGTTTCTAATTGATTTTTATTTCAATGAATATCTAAAAATGGTTATTTATTATGAACCAAATTTTTCAATTTCCATGTCAATCTGTTTAATTTTCTATTTTTTTTTTTCATGAACTCGTTGCGTCATCCACAAATTGAAATAATTACTCAAATACACTTAGTGAATGAATTATCATATTTAATATTTAATTTAATAATAATATATGGTTTATGTTGAAAGCATTGGCTTTATTCGTGTAATAGGCAGTGGTGAGCATTTTTTATTTTAGGATATTTCCACTTTCATCATCAACTAGAAGTATACCTAAATTATTAATTAATTAATGATATTTTCAAGAATTTCTTACTTAGAATTATTAATAACACTCAACTGAATTATAAAAAATTTCTGTACGAAATCTGTATTTCAATCTTTCAGTCGTCATATGTGTACAGTTGCAATATTGCAGTTGTTTGCAGCTGCAATATTGGTTTACTTTCACATTAGTTTCTAGTACGTACGCAATATTTATCATATTCTTTGTAGGTTAAATACACAGTAGTGGATAACAAGTTACAGAGAGTCCTAGATATCATATTCTTGAGGTAGCTATCATGGATGCCAATTATAATAACAAGTTATTTTATTTACTAAAACTGAATGCCACGATATGGTGAAAAAATCCTTCCTAGCCACTCTATATAGTCTATTTTATCATTTAAGTTATTTTTAATGCAACTGTCTGTTTTAGAGGATAGCGCTTGGGTTATGCTCTTCAACTATGAGGTCTTAGATTTTTGTGTTATGTAGACCTCTTGCTTTATTTACTATCACCTCTCCATTTTCCTCTTTCATCCGTGAGTGCAGTCACCGGTGCTTGTGTCCCTTTTCGTTACATTCCTTGGTAAGTGACTGCATTCATTGAGTAGCTCTTCTGCATCCATGACGTTGTCACCGACGGTGATAGGGAACTTTATTCATGGAGCCATTTTCCTCTCTGACTGCTTCTTCCTCTTGATTTCACTGTTATGACATTTGTTTCCAAAGCAGATGTTAAACCCCTACTAAAACCATGAATATCTTTTCGTAACTTGCTATAGGTTGTGTGTATTCACCCTGTATTGTTTTGTGTAAGCAATGTCCTAACTCTGTGACATGCGAAACTTGTGATATTTCTCTTTTATCCTCTATAATGTCTCTAACTACCATTTCTCGTAATTCTCTATTTGTTTTTCTTATGTGTGTTTTTTATATTAGTTTACAAATTGACTTTTTGATCAATTTGTTAATCTATGAAAATTATATTCTATTTGCACCGTAGACTTTTTTAATTTATTGTCAAAAATAAGTTTATTTTTTGACATAGTCTGTTTTGAAAGATAGCTTTTGGTGTCGCTTTCATTAAGTCACTGTAAACACGTTGTAGCTTTCTTTTATTCTTAAACACTCTAATGTAGAAGAAAAACATTTAAGGTCAAGCACCATTCTGTAAGTTTATCATTTTCACTGAGTAAATAAGTTTTTATGCCAGTATGTTGACTAGTTTTATCTAATGGAACATGTTCAGACATGCTCACAACATGTTCAAACATGATCGTAACATGTTCAAACATGATCGTAACATGTTCAAACATGATCGCAACATGTTCAGACATGATCGAAACATGTTCAGACATGACCTCAAATAGCACGAGCACAATTTGATTTTCGTAACTATTTTTAGTACATAGTGAATCACGTTATTTATTTTTATATATCACTTTGTTCCTAGATTGTTTTTATTAATAGCAAATTTATAACTCAAATGTTTTTTTAAAACTGAAAAACTTCTTGAATTATTAGTTTTAAATAATTTATATATCGTTTTACTTTTTAGTGTAATATTTTGTTGTTACACTTGTTAAATCCAGACTGCAATAATTGGTGTAGTGTTCTTTGATAAATGCACTATATTGTACCCCGTTTTTTAATGCAATCAAATATTAAAAATATGTTCTGCTCTTTTCAAAAAAAAATGTTACAAATGTCCTGTTTTCTTCTCACTGTTCTTTTTTGTTGAGGTTTTGGTTTTGTAGGTATGGTTTGCTGATTTCTCTTGGAAGATCTTACTTTTTAGTTAATAATTTATATATCTAAAGGGCCGTACACACGCAGGGTTTTCTAAGTCTTTCCACCAGACTTTTTGCTAAGCTCCTCCTACTTTTTCAACAATAATATAAGAAAAAACTATATAAATCGTATAAATATTAGTTGGTATCCATGATACCTGCAGGTATCATTGATACCAATAACAATATTTATACGATTTATATAATTTTTTCTTATATTATTGTTGAAAAAGTAGGAGAAGCTTAGCAAAAAGTCTGGTGGAAAGACTTAGAAAACCCTGCGTGTGTACGGTCCTTTACTCTGCGTTCATTTAAATATAGTACATTAATTATAGTGTAAATAATATTGAATCTTTATTTATTACACTGTGTTTTTAGTTAAATTCTTCTTAGCAGATTCAGATGTGGCGTAGAATTAGAAATAATCGAAATGAAAAATTGTAAACTATTATTTTTCCAGTGTTAAATTTTTCAAAATGTTAGATTTAATTTTTCTTCACAAAATTTGTACATAGGTAAATAATATTAAAAACTCTTCAATCTTTTTTAAATCAAATGTTTATTATTCGAGTGTATTTTTTTTTTTCATTTAAAAATTATTAGGTGTCAATATTTTATCTTGAGTGGAGAGTAAAATTTCTTTTCTAACATCGTGTTTTGATGTCCCACCCCTCAAGGGGAAACTAAAGGACGGGGTGAATACTCAATTGCCGTCACTCAACCATATACCGTTTGTTTATGGAGCCACTTCATAGTCTGACTGCATTTTCAAAGTCTCTTGTATTTAATTTCCTTTTTGACATCAGCGATATTTCCCTTGGTTCCGATGCAGATTTTTAACTTTACTAACACTATAACTACCAAACAGTCAATTCAAATGCTTTTTACTTTTAAAATATTTATATCTCATAAAAGATAATTGATTTTTTTTAAATATAAGTAGACAGATTAAATTGAATTTTATTTGGTATTCATGATACCAAATAAAATCTAAGAAGACTCTGTCTTCTTAGATTAAAAAAAAATCAATTATCTTTTGAGATACAATTATTTGAAAAGTAAAAAGCATTCAAATTGACTGTTTGGTTGTAATACTATTGAATTAATAGATATATTAATTTTTTCTATTTCTAGTGTTTTTTTTTATATACAATTACGGTGATTGAGTTTTCACCCTAATGGTTATTGCGGTGTGAACTGTTGTGATCATTTTATCACCTTTTAGTTTCCAAGGGTTAAGTTGTGCCATCCCTGGGTCCTTGTGCACTTGGAATCGTTTAGTAGTTATCGGACGGTTCTGCATTTTCGATCATATAAATAAAATATATAATACATTTAAAAAATTATTATGTAACATATTTAATTCGTCATGAATACAAATTGATAGAAATGTTAAATAAAATTATTATACAGGGTGAACCACCATAAAGGGTTATAAATTGGTATTGATGATGACTAGGGATGTGACAATATGCAGCTTAAAATATGCATAATTTTTGACGCGATATGCAGCATATTATATGCCTATTTCTGCATATAATATGCAAAAAGTCAATGTGCATATATGCTGAACCAAAATGCATATTGGAAATATGCATTTTATATGCCAGAAATTATTCAATATAGTGTGCATATTGCATGCTCAAAGTTAATTACGGAATTTAAAATAAAGTTAATCTGTATATAGTTATGTTTTGAATGTAATTGTACTTTGGTGGTTTGAATGGAACTTACAATAAATCGAAGGTGTAATCTCAAGTTTTTATTTTTACTGTGAAATGTTTAACGTTAGAAAACAAAATGAAACAAAGCTGTTTAAAATTTAGACTTTTATAATAGTAAGTCAATTTCAAACATACACATTCAATTTCAAACAGTGGAATTGGACTTTATTTGTAAATGGTATTTCAGGTTTCCGACAGTGAATCTCCTATTATCTGCTAAAGTTGTTTTTACTGGGAAAGAACCCGTCCTACTTCACAAGAAACAAAAGAGGCAAATATTTTTTGGCAAATTCAGTCTTCTAAATTATCCTACATTCATGTATCACTTTCCGTTCTTTACTTTAGTTCAGTCATGACTTGAAAATCATAAACCATCTTGTTAGACCAGCGGTTCCCTTTAAACTTAAAGTATCCCCAGCTATAAGCAGCGACACTAAGTTATTAAATAGTAAATTAAAACCGTTTTGTGTTTAATTACTTAAATAAATTATATACATATATACGTGCTATAAGTTTTGATATTTTTCGAGTAGTACAACTCTCTAAAATAATTGTACCTAGGTATTCATTTATTTATCAATTACTACTAGTATTTACTAAATACCAAGTGTCATATTATTTATTAATTCATTTGTAGTTTCAATATTCCACCTACAAACTTTTTAAATGTGAATAATAAGTTTGATATAAACTATACTTGTGTCCACAGTTAAAATCGTTTTCTATGCAGGGGTTCAGAAGAAAACGGCATCGATTAGACATTTACATGTTAAAAATTAACCAAGAAGTGCATATTTCTCGGGTAGCATATAATATGCACACGTGCATATTATATGCTCTTGAAATATATGCAGAGAACTGCATATATGCGATATACACAATGTCCCTAATGATGACCTGTTATTCTTAACTGGAAAGTGCACTAGTAAATAATAAATCATAAGCAATGGCGGTGGTATAATGGATGAAAGTAAAAATATTTTAGTTTTACTTGCAGTCTAATTTATATATATTTTTAAATACACTATTTATATTAATTCAAAGTTGAGTTCACTTTTTCGTGGGTCACCCTGTATACTCTGATATGATCGAAAATGTGGAACAGTCTGAAAACTCGGAAGTTACCCTAATTAAATTTGTCTAAATGATTAATGAATTAAGCCATTTTTAATAACTTAATTTCTTCTAATTATGTTATTTTTTCTACATGCTGACAGAGATTTACTCTGATATAATTTATCATCTAGAACTCGAACTGTTGTAATTTGGATTATGTATTTTTATGTTTTTCGAGTAAGAGCTCTTACGTTTATTTGTAGGAAGATTTTTCTTACTTTCAAAAACTCTATATTTATTTACATTAATTGACTTTACTCAAAATATGCATCTTATATATAGGGTAAGTTACGAATTGTAGACCGGTTTCACATCTTCGGTCAAGAATAAAACTATATAATAATTGTTATGACAATTACTATGTCCTTCAGGTCATGGATACCAATAAAAAATAAAATTGAAATAATTATTATAGCTTTTTTCTTATATGATCGAAGATATGAAACCGATCGATAACTCGTAACTTACCCTAATCATATGCAGTATAACAATCATTGACGGTTGCTGCCTTTTTGGACGGCTTTAGACCAGTGTTTCCACTTTAGGGTAAAATACGTTAAATACCCCATTTTAGGATATTCAGGAATATTGTAGGGTATGCAAAAAGCCTTATTTTAGGGTAATTCCACTTTCATCAGAGTAGTAGTACAGCGAAATTATATTGCAATTGTTTTCATTAGCAATATCAAGTTAGTTCTTTGAAGTAAGTAATATTTAGCGCAAACGAAATACTTTCCAGATTTCGCTACCAACTTATTCTTTATTGCACACTTTTGTAAGACTGAAATTGTTTTCACATCACTGCATGTCTCCTAGCAGTGGTGTCTCAGTGTACAGTTGCAAGATTTGCTGCAAAAGCAGTAACTTGGTTTATTAAAAATATTTACACTAATTAAATTGGTAGGCAACATCATATAATGTTTAGGAATATTTTTTTTAGCCTTACATCAACTAACTCGTACATTTATCGATATTTACATCACTACATCGTCGTATACTGAAATTGGGTATTTTATAGGGTAACTAAAAAACTATAATTATATCTTAAATTAAAGGTGAATTTGTCTATTAATGATTAAACTAACTTATATAATGTTAAGAGAAACTCAAAATCTATACTAATAATTTCCTTAGTGTGTTTATTTATTTATTTGGTGTCGCTTTTACACAACGGGAATTAAACAGGAAGAATGTAACTATGATACGCACGGGAATATATTGACCTGATATTTAAATTCCCCTGTTTCTATTCAATTTTTAAATGTATTTAATATATAAAATAAATTAGACTAAGCAGAAAATTTAATTTTAATTGAATTCATTAAAAGTAACCTTTATAACGCGTAATAAATTGGTATTGATGATGACCCATTATTTTTAACGGGAAAGTACACTAGTTATTAAATATTATTCAAAGTATTGGCTAGGGTATTTAATTTAATAAATTTCCGTATGAACCCTGTTGTAGTGTAATATTTTCACATATAAAACTATAATATTGTAATGCAGTGGCTATACAGCGGTTCCCTATGCAGTTTTCTTCAGGTACCCCTGCATTGGTAACTTTTATCTGTGGACCCCTGAAATATATTTTGATTTTATTTAAACTATTATTCTTATTTTATAAAGGTTTTGGTAGATTATTAAAATAACATATGTCTGTTAAAAATTAATTTATATAACACTTTGTAATTAGAAATTACTACTATAGTAATTGATAAATAGAATAATAAATGAATATATGTTTATTTTAGAGTGTCGAAAAATATGAACTAAATTAGGGAATGGTTTTACATGTTTAAAATGCTTGTAATCATATCAACTATAAATTAACCAAATAAGGGCTTAGTATAACTGATGATGAATTTAGTCCTTCTTGTACCCTAGCAAGGGGTCCAAAGAACCACATATAGGGAACCTCTGTGGTTATTTGATGATTTAGGGTAATTCACGCATTTCTAGGGTAATGACTATGACAGTTTTAGGGTAGGAATAAATTTTGACCCGTAATTAAAATGTGAGTGTGAAAGTGTGGAAAATCAAATTCTTATTCTTGTTATATAATTTTTCTTAGAATTACCCATCAGCAATACTTTTAATAACTTCTAATCATTTCAGAGAAATATTAAATTTAGTGTAACTGTTAGTCATGCCTACCAAAAAAGCGACAACTGAAAACCTCAGAAGAAAGTATAGGATAAAGAGGAAGAACAGAGATAGGAAGAAAGTGAGGAAAATGAAGAGATCACTCAAATACTCTGACTGTGGACCGCATGTGTGAGTAACCTTTGGTAACTAGGGTAAGTTACGAGTTATCGGTAAGTTACACATTTTCGATAACATACGAAAAAAGAGCTATAATATTATATAGCTAGTAAATGCATATAAAAAATTCTATGATAAAGTTCAATACTATTTATCATACAGTTTTTCTTATGTGGCCGAAAATGTGGAACTGTCCGATAATTCATAACTTAGCTACCCCATATACAGCAGCATTTTATTTAAGGCAAGTTATGTTCATCACTTTAAACAATCTTATTCATTTTATTTAAAGTAAGTAAAGTTATTATCACTAGTTATTGTCAGTATATCGAGAACGTAATTGATCTATTAGGTTGTTGAAACTACTAATGCATTTAAATTTGATTTTGTAACATTGTAAATAAAACTGCTATCAATGGAATCAGATGGTGGTATAGAAATGAATTTGATGATAAATAATAATTATTAAATAACTTGTATGCATGCCTAGTTATTATGCTATACACATGGTCTATGAATACGTTTTAAATCTTCATCTATAACTTTATTCATTAACACTTTCAAAGTTAGCATGTCTTTGGCGATCTTTGAGCTATAGTGCCAAGGACGTGTACATACGTACTACATTTTTATTGTCGAGTGCTTTTTAATGTGGCATGCAGGGAGACCATTACAGATCCTTTATTCCCAGATTATTTCTGGGATATTCCCATAATATCCCAGGCAAGAAGGATTTATTCCTGGGATATTCCCTTAATATCCCAGGAATAAACTCTTCTTTCCTGCGTTATGGCTACCATGAGGCACCTTTTGAACAGATTTAGGACGTGGTGAAAAAAAAGTATTGAACACCACTCAAAATTTGATATTATGATTTCCTTCTTTGGCTGCTGGAATAATCGTCATGAAATAACGTGAGTAGGTTTTGAATGACTCTCTTCCCCAGCAATTGGAAGAGTTACACCTGGCACCAGCACGAGGTGTTTGACAAGTTCTGGAGAGAGTACTCGGCTATCATGAATGGCAACATCTTCCAACACGCCGCCTATGGTGACGGTGGCATGTCTTGTTATATGGTGAGGCGGTAGTAGATTTACGCATTAAATGGGGGTGTTCTATGCTTTAAATGGGGGTAATTCATCAAATAATTGGGGGTGATTTACTTTTAATGGGGTAATTTACTTAAGAAATAGGAGTAATCTAGGAGTAATCCCAAGAAATTGGGGGTAATTTACCCAAGAAATTGGGGTAATTTACCAAATAAATGGGGTAATTTACCCTGCAAATAGAATTGATTTACCCAATAAAATGAGCATCTAATACCGAATATAAGGTTAGGTAATACCTTTAATTACCATTACCTTTTCAATCACTAGTGCCCCACTGTACGGTATTTCTTTCATTGCCATTACCAGTCTTACTAATTAATCACCGTTCTCTCTCTCTCTCTCAGCCCCCTCTCCCACCCTGTCACAAAAAAACAAAAGAACACAAAAGATATTCAAAGAAAGAGAAAATGGAGAACATTGAACTCACCAAACAGATGAAAACAGGCATGTCACTAAATGGTGAGTAACTAGTAACGCTAAGTAGCTAGTAATGCTAAGTAACTAGTAACGCTAAGTAACTAGTAACGCTAAGTAACTAGTAATGCTAAGTAACTAGTAACGCTAAGTAACTAGTAACGCTAAGTAACTAGCAACGCTGAGTAACTAGTCACGCTAAGTAACTAGTAACGCTAAGTAACTAGTAACGCTAAGTAACTAGTAATGCTAAGTATCTAGTAACGCTAAGTAACTAGTAATGCTAAGTATCTAGTAACGCTAAGTATCTAGTAACGCTAAGTAACTAGTAACGCTAAGTAACTAGTAACGCTAAGTAACTAGTAACGCTAAGTAACTAGTAACGCTAAGTAACTAGTAACGCTAAGTAACTAGTAACGCTAAGTAACTAGTAATGCTAAGTAACTAGTAATGCTAAGTAACTAGTAATGCTAAGTAACTAGTAACGCTAAGTAACTAGTAATGCTAAGTAACTAGTAATGCTAAGTAACTAGTAACGCTGAGTAACTAGTAATGCTAAGTAACTAGTAACGCTGAGTAACTAGTAACTAGTTTTTCAAAAGAAAAATCAATGTTTTTTTTAATAAAACAAATAAACCATGGTTTATTTTGTTTTTATATGGAATTATTTAATAAAAGTGCATAAAGATACTGATTACTTCATAACTGATCACTATACTATACAACACATCGTTCACATTTTGGTAAACTATGAAAAAGAATCTAATATATTTGAGATAAATCATTTAAAATAACTAATGCTGTGTATCACAGAATGACTTGACTTCAAAGATTTGCAGACTTTTAAAGTTACTACTGGACTTGTTTTATAACAAATCACCTCATTTGCTTGAAGCTTTCTACCATTTAAAAGATTACACTACCAAACCATCTATTTTTTGGTCAAATAATTGATATTAATTAATTGATGTCAATGAATTGATGGAAAAAATGACCGTGTGTGGGGTACATTGATATGAATTAATTGAAACAATTCATTGAGAGATCAAAACTTCTTTGATATTCATTGATGGGTCTTCAATAAAATTGTCCGTGTATGGTGAAAAGCGTCAAAATATTGAAGAAGAATTTAATGTTTTCCAATCGGTGAAAGATATTTCAGTGCCTAATAATCGTTTCAGTGTGTCAAGAGCAATCATGTTTATAGGCACTATTACTAGAGCCACAAATGCTTTCATCTCAAAATTATGAAACAAAATGAAAAAGGAAGTAAAATCATTGACCTTGTTAGGGACTCAGTGATTTCCTTAATTTTAATAAATTGATATCATTTAATTGACGAAAAAATTGGTCGCGTATGGGCGGCTTTAGATGACTAATTAATTTTTATATACATAATATTTTTATGTATTTAAATGATTTAATAAGAACAATTTGAAATGATGTGATTATAATAAGGTTGACTAATGATAAATTACATATGATTCAGAGCAGCAAAGGATAGAGTAAAATAAACCATGATAAACAAATCAATCAAGGTTTTTTTTTTTGGTTGGTTTAAACCAAACCACTCTGCTGAAATGTGTAACGCTAGTAACTCTAAAATTTTAGCTACGTATTCGAAATGTATCTATTACTCTCAAATTGGTATTAGTTACCCTTTCATTGGGTATTAGATACCCTTTCAATGGGTAGTTATTAGTTACCCTTTCATTGGGTATTAGATACCCTTTCAATGGGTAGTTATTAGTTACCCTTTCATTGGGTAGTTATCAGTTACCCTTTCAATGGGTATTAGATACCCTTTCATTGGGTAGTTATCAGTTACCCTTTCACTGGGTATTAGATACCCTTTCAATGGGTAGTTATTAGTTACCCTTTCATTGGGTAGTTATCAGTTACCCTTTCACTGGGTATTAGATACCCTTTCATTGGGTAGTTATCAGTTACCCTTTCAATGGGTATTAGATACCCTTTCATTGGGTATTAGATACCCTTTCATTGGGTAGTTATCAGTTACCCTTTCACTGGGTATTAGATACCCTTTCAATGGGTATTAGTTACCCTTTCATTGGGTAGTTATCAGTTACCCTTTCAATGGGTATTAGATACCCTTTCATTGGGTAGTTATCAGTTACCCTTTCACTGGGTATTAGATACCCTTTCAATGGGTATTAGATACCCTTTCATTGGGTAGTTATCAGTTACCCTTTCAATGGGTATTAGTTACCCTTTCAATGGGTATTAGATACCCTTTCATTGGGTAGTTATCAGTTACCCTTTCAATGGGTATTAGATACCCTTTCAATGGGTATTAGATACCCTTTCAATGGTTATTAGATACCCTTTCAATGGGTATTAGATACCCTTTCAATGGGTATTAGATACCCTTTCAATGGGTATTAGATACCCTTTCAATGGGTATTAGATACCCTTTCAATGGGTATTAGATACCCTTTCAATGGGTATTAGATACCCTTTCAATGGGTATTAGATACCCTTTCATTGGGTAGGTATTAGTTACCCTTTCAATGGTAATTCTCTTCACAGTATTGTTTCTATTTTCAGAAGGAGTCAATGAAGATTTTTTAGATTTCATGGAGAAGAGTTTGAGGCACAAGAAAGAGTGGAGAGAATTGAGAGAGGGAAGTGCCTCTGAGAGGGAAGAGGAGCTAAAGAGAGGAGTACTGACAGGAACTGTGGAGGTGAGGAGATGTAGTAATGAGGACTGAGATGTAGCTAGTTACTATAGCAACTTGTAGATAAATATGTGAATAATAATGATTATAAATATGTAGTAAAATATGATAAAATAATTTGTTAGTTGTCTGAGAAGGGGAGGGGCTTCCCTTTGGCCTCAAACTGTTGTAATTTGGATTCTTTCTTTACCACATATTTACGCTACTTGTAGTTTTAGAGGATAGCGCTAGGGTTATGCTCTTTAATTACGTGGTCTTATATTTTTATGTTTTCTAGGCTCGTAGGCTTCATTTACTATCACCTCTTCATTTTCCTCTTTCATCCGTGAGTGCAGCCACCTGTGCTTGTGTCCCTTTCGTCACATTCCTTTTTACCTTCGCAAATTGTGGAAGATTATGTTTCGATCAGCATTTATTTATTTGTAATCTTGTTTATTGTTATTCACAAAACTTAAAAAGTATTGAATTAAATAGCCTGAAATTTGGTGGAATGATTGTTCATTATCCAGGAACAATTTGGTAAAATTTAGGAGCTAACGGGTCAAAGGTCAAGGTCATTATTAACTTAATATCTCAAAATGCATTCAACCAAATGGCATGAAATTTGGTGGGACGATTGGTCAATTTCATGAAACCATTTGATTAGATTTTGGGAGCGAACTGGTAAAAGGTCAAGGTCAGTCAAGATCAAGGTCATTTGTAACTCAAAGATTATTGGATGTCCAAGGTCATTTATAAGCGACGGTGAAAGTGAGTGAATTACTAGTGCCCGTCATCTAGTTAATTTCTTCATCCCTGATCATCGTCACAGACTGGTGGTAGGTGACTTTGTTCATTGAACCACTTACCTTGTATTTAATTTACTTTTGACGTCAGCAATATGGCCTTTGGTTCCTAAGCAGACGTTAAACCTACTGCATATATATTGCTTTACAATAATACAATAGTTTATTTTTTATCTCTGAACAAGAAATATATTTTGATAAGGAGTCGAGGGAGTTGACGCATTTATTTAGTTTCCACATAATAATTTATTTTTCTTGAATTAATTAATTTATTTCTCTTCTCTACCTTTTTCTACAGGAGCACCCTGACTCTGTTCGGTGTCGTGAGATGAAGGAACTCTACGGTAAAACATCCTCCAGTATTCACGCCATGGAAACATCTGTACAGTTATCTTTCGATAGAATATCTACGAGAAAACATCCAAAACTGTGGCCCAACATACCTTTGAATATAGCGTACAGTTAGTAATATTGTCCTACAGGTAGTTATATTGTCCTACAGGTAGTTATATTGTCCTACAGTTAGTTATATTGTCCTACAGGTAGTAATATTGTCCTACAGTTAGTTATATTGTCCTACAGTTAGTTATATTGTCCTACAGGTAGTAATATTGTCCTACAGTTAGTAATATTGTCCTACAGGTAGTAATATTGTCCTACAGGTAGTTATATTGTCCTACAGTTAGTAATATTGTCCTACAGGTAGTTATATTGTCCTACAGGTAGTTATATTGTCCTACAGTTAGTTATATTGTCCTACAGGTAGTAATATTGTCCTACAGTTAGTTATATTGTCCTACAGTTAGTTATATTGTCCTACAGGTAGTAATATTGTCCTACAGGTAGTTATATTGTCCTACAGTTAGTAATATTGTCCTACAGGTAGTTATATTGTCCTACAGTTAGTAATATTGTCCTACAGGTAGTTATATTGTCCTACAGGTAGTAATATTGTCCTACAGTTAGTAATATTGTCCTACAGGTAGTTATATTGTCCTACAGTTAGTTATATTGTCCTACAGTTAGTAATATTGTCCTACAGGTAGTTATATTGTCCTACAGTTAGTAATATTGTCCTACAGGTAGTTATATTGTCCTACAGTTAGTAATATTGTCCTACAGGTAGTTATATTGTCCTACAGTTAGTAATATTGTCCTACAGGTAGTTATATTGTCCTACAGGTAGTATATTGTCCTACAGTTAGTAATATTGTCCTACAGGTAGTTATATTGTCCTACAGGTAGTAATATTGTCCTACAGTTAGTAATATTGTCCTACAGATAGTTATATTGTCCTACAGGTAGTAATATTGTCCTACAGTTAGTAATATTGTCCTACAGGTAGTTATATTGTCCTACAGTTAGTTATATTGTCCTACAGTTAGTAATATTGTCCTACAGGTAGTTATATTGTCCTACAGTTAGTAATATTGTCCTACAGGTAGTAATATTGTCCTACAGGTAGTTATATTTTCCTACAGTTAGTAATATTGTCCTACAGGTAGTTATATTGTCCTACAGGTAGTTATATTGTCCTACAGTTAGTAATATTGTCCTACAGGTAGTTATATTGTCCTACAGGTAGTTATATTGTCCTACAGATAGTAATATTGTCCTACAGGTAGTTATATTGTCCTACAGTTAGTAATATTGTCCTACAGGTAGTTATATTTTTCTACAGTTTGAAGTATTGCCCTACTGTTAATAGTAGTACTATTGCCCCACAGTTGAAAGTTTTGTCCCACAGTTAGAAGTATTGTCCCACAATTAATAGTAGTATTGCCCCACAGTTAGAAGTATTGTCCCACAGTTAGAATTATTGTCCCACAGTTAGAAGTATTGTCCCACAGTTAGAAGTATTGCCTCACAGTTAATAGTAGTATTGCCCCACAGTTAGAAGTATTGTCCCACAGTTAGAAGTGCTGCCCTACAGTTAATAGTAGTATTCCCTTCTGTTAAATAAAAAAGAAAATGATTGTGTAACGTTTATTTCCAATTCTCAGTGACTTATCTGTATTATTTTATAAGTGCATATTAAATACAATTTTTTCTCGTATAAATAAGTGTACAAAATTACAAATCTTCAAGTAAATAGGTATGAAATAGGGCATCAGTCCTAGCGGTCGTACTTTAACTATCTACCTTTATTCTTTAATCATAACCTATATAAGTAAGTACATTCTAAAACAGTGAGAACGTATTCCTAAAATATTACAGTTAGTAAATGAATTTTAGGTTAACTCTCTCATGTGCCATACACTGAAAATGGAAATTTTATTCAATTTTACACATTTTTCAGCACATTCGGACTCGGATTATTGAACAATAAGGTTTAATAGATCTATAATATACATTTCTCTACTGAATTATAATTTATGTATTAATATACTCAATCAATTTTTTATATCATATTTAACTGAGGAAAATAGTGATCCAATAAACAATGTTAAAGATAAACACGATTAAAAATACTGAAACCTTGGATGCTTTCACCATGAACTTGACTGTGAAATATTTCCTATACAGTCTTACCATGGGGCACAGTTTCTTCTCTTCCTTGCCTTTATTCTTCACGTTAGTAACTGTTTTTGGTTGGTAACTGAAGGCTGACTCCTTGACATCAGCTATGAACATAGGTAGATTATCGGTCTCCAGGTAGTTGTCCCGTAATATCGCAGTCTCCCCTCCATTCGTTTTCTGTTGCTGGCCTAAATTTTCTTCCTGTATCTGTTCCTCATTGTAGAGGGCGCTGTCTACCAGTGCGTGGCAAATGATAATTAGGAAGATGACTCCTATGCAGAACAGAAGCCAAATGTCTACTGTCTTGAAATAAGAAGTTTTCGGCAGTGATGATGAGGCCTGAAACATAAAATGATAAACAATTATCAAGAGTGTTACAAAAAATGAAAATTGAAGGTATTATTAAGATTCAAGCTTTCGAATAGAAGATGTCTATTCATAGTCAGGAACAAGAAGAAACCTGGAATAAAAATTGGATTTTTAACTGTTGTATGTTGGATACCATCTTTCTAAATGACTTGTATATCTTGCTGATTATTGTATAGCTAGATTACGTACACTCGGTAGAGCGCATACCTTCACCGCCGCTTATAAAAGACCTTGCCTCAACCTTTGCCCCGTTCGGTCCCGCTAAATTTCAGGCAATTTGGTTGAATACTTATTGAGTTATAAATGGCCTTGATCTTTGACTTTTGACCCGATCGCTCCCAAAATCTGATAAAATGGTTCCTGTATATTGACCAAACGTTCCACCAAGTTTCATGCAATATGGTTCAATACTTTTTGAGTCATAAATGGCCTTGACGTTGATCTTTGACCGGATCGCTAACAAAATGTCACTGGACATTGACCAATCGTTTCACCAAATTTCAGGCAATTTAGTTGAACACTTTTACAGTTATGCGAATAACAAAATGTATAATAAATAAATTCCGTCTAAAATATAACCTTCTGCATTCTGCAAAGTTAACTACATAGTATAGCTATTACCCTTCAAAAATGACGTACTAAATTTTTTTTATTTGCAAATCTATCCAAATTAAATTAGTACATTTTTTTGTCGTTCAGATTTTTTTCCTTTTTTTTTTTTAATTATTCTGATTTTTTATCCAGATTTCTTTAATTCGGATTTTTGCCATCCGTATTATTTATTCTCATTTTACTGTTGTCCGGATTTGTGATTTTCAGTTATTCAAATTTTTCCATTGTATTTTTTTTTAAAGTACTTACCAGGATAAAATTAACTGGATATTAAAATAAAAACAGGATTTTTTGTTATTTAGCTTATTTTGTTATTCGGATTTTCTTTAAACCGGATTTCTCTGTTATCGGTATTTTTTGCTTTCGTAATTTTTCAGTCGACCGATTTTTCTATTTTTCCCTGATTTTGAAATTTATATTTTTTGGGGGGAATTTTCATTTTTTTCTATTTTAGGTTTTTTGCCATAATTGCGGCTACTCGGATTTCTATAATCTTAACAATTATTCTATTAGGAATCATATCGCAAAGTAAATGTAAAGGGTAGTACACACGTAGGGTTTTTTAAGTCTTCCCACCAGACTTTTTGCTAAGCTCCTCCTACTTTTTCCACGAGAATATAAGAAAAAACTATATAATTATTATTTATTTTAGTTGGTATCCATGATACCGGCAGGTATCATGGATACCAACTAAAATAAATAATAATTATATAGTTTTTTCTTATATTCTCGTGGAAAAAGTAGGAGGAGCTTAGCAAAAAGTCTGGTGGAAAGACTTAAAAAACCTTACGTATGTACGCTCCTTTAAAGCGTGACATTTTTCTTGCAACCGAACACTGTACAGTATGGGCCACAAAAATGTTTCCTCTTTTTCAAATACTTATAAATCGTTAGCTAATGGACGAAAAAACTGTTTCTTGGTCTCTTTTTCTCCGCCTCTTATTGTACTTTAACAAGTAAAAACAATTTTGAACTGATGGACTTAGTTTAAGAATAGGTAAGCAAAGAGAGAGGGTGACTATTTTGGTCATTGCGCGAAGGTTATTCTTAGAGCTAACTCTGTGATTTTACTTACTAAAAGGCAGTGAATAAAAGTCAAAAAAAAATTAATGGTAGACATTTTAATATCGGGCACTTACACTTCTTCCTTGGAAACTATTTGGAAATAGAACAACTTCAGTGACATTTTGATCATATTCACTCTGAATATTCGTTCTTCGCTTGTTCATTGCATTGTTAAGGCTCGGTTCACACTTGCAGTTTTAACAGCGCGGAAAAAAGCACTTCCTAAAATGTTTTCACACTTGCGTTTTCTCATCGTTGAAGGAAAGATTTAATGTGATGTTTCCATCATCGATAAAAAAAATTCAAGTGTAAACACATTTTAAGAAGAGCTTTTTTCCGCGGTGTTAAAAATGGAAGTGTGAAGCGGGCCTTAACCATGCAATGAAAAAGTGAAGAACTAATATTCAGAGTGAAAACTTCAATGAGATTAAAATGTGATTGAAGTTGTTCTATTTCAAAATAATTTCCAAGGAAGAAGTGTAAGCACCCTGTATTAAAATGTCTACCATTATAATTTTTTTCCTTTTATTCACTGCCTTTTAGTAAGTAAAATCACAGAGTTAGCTCTAAGAATGACCTTCGCGCAATGACAAAAATAGTCACCCTCACTCTTTGCTTATCTATTCTTAAACTATGTCCATCAGTTAAAAATAGTTTTTACCTGTTTATAGTACAAAAAGAGGCGGTGAAAAAAAAGATACAGTTTTTTCGACCAAGATACAGACCAAGATACAGTTTTCGTCCATTGGTTAACGATTTATAAGCAATTGAAAAAGCGGAAACATTTTTGTTGCCCATACTGTATATTAGAATATATCCTATAGGATAATCATCTCTATATAGGAACGAAATCTAATTTTGAATGGATTGATGACTTTATTATTTGATTTCTATATTGAATAACATCTTTATAGTTATTGATTTAGTTGATGAAAAATGATACTTACATGTAGCTTTCATGTTTCAAAATAGGAAGTCAATGTGCAATCCGCAAATATCAATCCATTGGAAATCCCCAAAAAATAGAAGTATATATTAAGATATTTGAAAGGCGTAAAAAAATATAGCTAATTAAACGCCACTCTGTCAGACTGCAAAAAGAGTGTTAAATCTAACCAATCAGGTACCTTTCAGTAACATGGTGAAAGCTACCTTAAAGGTCCTTCGCACAGTCTTGTTTCAATAACACGGATTTTAAATGTAAGTTGCTTTTAAACGATGTCTTCAATTCGTTGTTACCATCCTGATTTTTTTAATGGATTCAAATTCGTCTGATCAAAATATTGCAGTCACAGACAAGGTGACCGGAGAATTTACCGTGGGAATTTTCGCCGTTAGGAAAATTCGCCGTGAGAAATATTTATATAATTTTTAAATAATAATGTAACTAAATATATTTATTTCTATGTATGTTAATAACTGTATGGAAATAATATAAATAATAATATATGACTAAACATATTATATTCTTATTTATTCCTCATATTACGTTAGAATCGCAGCAACGAGAATTTGTGTGGATTCTAAAATAGAAATGAATGGAATTTTGGTTTAGAGAGATCACATACACTCACAAGAGAGATATTTTAAATGTAGCGTTCTTATCAGTGTAGGTACTACCTTGAAATATTTGTGTCATGCACAACAATTCAGATTTCAAGAGGTAAACCGCACAATGTAATACCGATTAAAAAAATCATTAATTAGTTTGGTATGAAACCATCAAAGAGGAAGTGATGCAAACCGACTAGGATTAGCCAAAACACAGCTGACTAACACTATAATGATCTTATTCATTTTTACTGAACATTTTTTTAACAAAGAAATTAGCTTCGACTATTTAGTCAACCTCTCGTGACACAAAATTATACGATTACTGATTAAGTTATACATTGGATATATGAACAGTTAACATAATTTTTAGTAATCTTAGTTTTATCAGTTTCACAATATTACATAATCACCTACAATTAAAAATTCTTATAAAAAAATTCTAAAACTATCTAAAATTATCAGTCGTATAGTTATTTAACAAATTGGTTCACTTTACAATTATGAATATTTTTATCACTACTTATAGGTATTTGAAAAGTTATGTCCTTTATAATTTCTTCTTTCCGGCGAATATTCCTCACGGCGAATTTTCCTAACGGCAAATTTTCCAACGGCGAAAATTCCGACGGCAAATTTTCCCACGACAAAAATTCCTAGAACCCAAAAACAATACAAACTACAAAAAAATTGACAATTAAAGTGAAATAATAATACGAGTATAATCTACGATAATATTTTAATACACAATATATAAGGATATAATTTGTTGGTAATTTTTATTTATCTTTCATTTTACAACTTATCTAGAATCTTACAGTGTTAACTATAAAAACTAAGAGTTCCAAATTATAACTAAATCAAAAAGATATAATTCGTTGTTTATTTCAAAATAGTTGATTAAAGGAATGGTTTTACCATATATAAATATGACAACAAGATCTACTAACAGTAATATATTGCAAATATTTTCTTTGGTAATCCATGTTATTTATCATCGTGTGATAAGTGTGAATCGATCTATTTTTCTTTGCGAAAATTTTACGTTCGACCAATTCTCCATTTGATCAATTTTTTATTCAGTTAATAATTATCCGTTCGATAAATTAGTTTCAATCAATTGCTTACGATAAGTTCTCCAGATCCCAGCTATAGTAGGCATTATAAATAGACTACGTAAATTGCAATTGTGAATGAGAGAAAATAACAGGACGGCAAACTAGTACAGTAGATAATCCTTAAATATTTTAACCTCTTCAGGGAACAATTGTAAAAAATCTAAGATTAATTGCGTATCGGCACACTCCCTCCCGTCCACTGACGGAAGAATTCACTTAATTAGATCGTTTTAACTTGTCAAAAGCTATGTTCTCATAGTAAATATTTCTTTTATATTTAAATTCTGATTAATATTAAATTCAGCATGATTTTTATTTTCGAGAATAAAATTGTTCAGTGCCAATTTTCCGAATGGCCCTTTCCCACTGTGACAATTTTCCCAGTGCCATTTTACCTGGGACAATTTTCCCAGAGCCATTTTATCTATATCAATTATTTTCATGTAAAATTGTTATCAGTTCTTCTGCTGCCATTATTCTTTTCCCATGTCAAATGAAAGACGTAATTAAATCTAACACTTGTGGGTTTTCCAGATATTTGAACAAATAAACTGAGAGCTCCAACCTTCAGGAATGACCCTCTATTGTGTTATTCATTTTATATAGATAGAGTGTCAATATGATCTTCGTATTGTCTAACATAACTAATCAATTTCTTCAATGAAGATTTTATAAATAGAAAAGGATACCAATATATTATTTCGCTTCACTTACATACTTTTTTTATCATTGAACTTTGTGCAAGTGAATTAATCTCAGAGTAACAGTGCAACACTAAATACAGGTGGTTTTAGGCTCTTCAACTTCAAAACTTAGGTAATTATATGTCACTCTGTTTGTTTACACTCCGAAAATATTGGTTATTAACTAATCAATTATTTAATCTTATGTTTATAGCCAATCATAACACAATTGGGAACACATTATTAAATGTGCTCTAGCTGTAGCTTCATGCTGATACATTTCAGGTTTATTATAAGTATTATTACTGCCTAGTACAATATATTTTCTCAACAAAATAAAAGTATATTTGTGATACTTTTTCTGATTTTACTAATCACCATATAAAATGATAGTTCATGCAATTCTTTTTGAAAGTAATTTGGGTAAGTTACGACAAATTGGTAGGATTTGAAAATAACTAAAAAGTAATAAATGATCAGTTTAGTGAATTTAATATAGTCACAGTGACTTCTTTCAGGGATAGCTTACACGGAATATTTTGAATAATGTTCATTAAATATAAATACATTATAGCAGTTTCTAAAACAAATACATCATAAATGTTAGAGGATATTTAATAGATATTGAAAAGCATTCTATATAAAATAGATACCATATTTTTAATTTCGTACCGTTTAATAGTGTCCAAATTATATGTAAATAGAAAAAAATAGTAGGTATTCTTATTCCTTTGGCGCTACTTTTTATTGGGATTGCATGCTTTTTGATTCTTCGAGCAAAAAAAAAAACTTTGAGCTAAAGATGTTCAAAGAAAAGTAACGGCAAAGCTGGAACTTTTTTCCCGCCAGACGATTCCCCAACGGAATTTTCCCCGCCGGGAAAAAAATTCTCGCTGTACTTTTCCCCGCCGGAGTTTTATTTTAAATTCGAACTCTAGAAGACAATCAAAGATTGCGATATTTTTTAATTTTCGGAAAAAAATAATTTTGACCAAGATATCCGTTGATGAGAAATTGTGTGCCGAAGTCTGCAGTCACAAAAAACATAACCTTTCACTTTACTCTGCATTAAAACTTTTTACAAAACATTGATTTAAAAATACAGTAGAACACCTCTATAGTGAACTTCTGTACAGTGTAGCATCCTAATTAGTGGACTCCTGTATAATGAACTAACTTCTGTAGTTAACATATTTAGTTTAGTCTGTCATAAATTGTAATTACTTTTCTATGCATCTCTATATAGTAAATTAGTTGTATTTTATGAATGAGAAGTTCTACCAGTACAACTCCTCTATAACTAAATCATGTGTAGTGAACCATCCTGCTTTATAGAGTTATGAGGAATGAAATACGTCTAATAATGAATTTATTTATAAAGAAAGAAACTATTTTGTATAATCTTCCATAAAAAGGTCAATTCTATATTAAGCTTCCTCCATAGTGAAGTAAATCTTCTATAGTGATCAAGTTGAAGTTCACTATAGATGAGTTCTACTATACAGGATTCTAAGGCTGTGAATTTTTTCTTTTTTACCTTCGCAGATGCGGAAGATAATGTTTTAGACGGCATTCTTTTATCATCTTGTTATTCATATAACTCAAAAAGTATTAAACAAATTGCCTGAATTTGGTGGGACGACTAATCAGTTTATTAGATTTTGGGAGCAAACAGGTCAAAGGATAAGGGCAAGACCGTTTATAACTCAAGAATTAAATATTTGAAATAAATATATAGGAGCCTGTAGAGGTTAATGAGGCCGCGGAATATAATATCATTTGTTTTGTGGTGTACTATTCTTATTTTTCTATACTGTAATTTTCTTCACGAATAAATTGTTTCATTGTTTCAATTATTCAATGGTCAAGGTCATTTATAAGCGGCTGCGAAGGTATGCGCTCTACCGTGTGCACGTATTCTAGTTTATAATGGTAATTGAGTTTAGTTATTAATATTGTTTAACTTTGTTCTAGAATGTAGAAGTTCAATTGCTTAAACCTTAAAGGATATGCAAAAAGTTAACTGTAGTAATTGTCTTCCAATAAAAATTAATTCAATATACCTGTGTGAAGAGAGTGGCCACTACTAGCAGGGCTGTTAACGCTGCCATCACTCTCACTTCAAAGATGTTAGACCTGAAGAAGAGGGTGACGTAGCTGATGGTGAGGAGGATGAGAGACGGTAGGTAGATGGTGAGGATGGCATAGCCTGACCGTCTGCTCAGCACCACTTTCACTGTCAGTTCACTGTAGTCATTGTCAAACACGGGGGTGTCCTCTATTTGGAAAGACGTCGAACCAACCTAGGTATCGTGATAGAGGCTTTTATTTACTTGTTTATGCATAAATACTACTGTTCAAAATTTCTAATGAAACCATTTTAACATTTTTCATTTCAAGTATTTTTTTCAATTCCTACCTGGTACTCTATGAGGTACTCCTCGCCACTGTACCCCACTGATATGCTCTTCTCGTCGAAGATCATGTATTCACTGCCAAAGAAAAAATATTACTTATCACAATAGTCAAAACTATCATTCCAGTATCTGTGTTTGAAGAAAAATATATGCTGTTTAAATTGCAAGCAATGAGTCTTACGTCTCCAATTCAGAAACAAATTAATCATTTCGGTGGTAGCTTCGACCTGTGAAATGTTTTTCGTCTCAAAGAGGTTCTCACCTTGACGATTCGTAGAGCCTGAAGGACAAAGGGCATGACTGCACATCGAATGGGTAGTAGTTGAGTTCGAAAGCACACACAAAAGAACTGGCGTACTTCCTAGCAAGAGTTAGGTAGTTTCCAGTCCCTGGGTACAGAGCCTCTGAAAGAAAGAATGTCTACGTTATCATTCCAGATCAATAATTACAAAGAGAAAGAATGGGCAAATGTAATTTTCTACGGTTCCGCCATAGTATGAAAAATGGATTACTAATCCCATTCAGAAAACAATTTAAACAATGTTTGGTGTACTATAAACGTGATCTACTTAATTTATGTATGCTAAATTAAGTAGGCTTTGCTATAACAATTTTTTTCTCGAACCTTCTGATGCAGCGCTTTCGTTCCAGTTCTTCATGGGAGTTCTTCTTTGAACTCTCAAACTGGCGTATTCGTCCGACACAGAGCGTTCGTTAGTCTCCGTATTGACGAAGGACACCACTGGTGTCCACAGTCTGAAAAATTAGGTTTGCATTATTAATATAGTTACCAGAGGAATCTGAGATGGAAAAATCACTTTTCTGAAGAATTATAAATTGTCATATTTATATTATATTGAAAGGAAGATATATATTCTTAATTATACAGAAATATAAATTTTATTACTTTATCAAAGCTATACATACATATTTTTTGAAGTTTTTTTTCAACTTATAGTAACATGACTCTTCAGATATACCAATTTAATAACCTTATCTTTTTGTTCGAAAAAGCGTATTGTGAATTGTTCTGTTCATAGTGTCTCACTTAAATATGGCATCTGGCGCCACGATGTTCAGGTTATCTATCTCCTTCATGTTCCTGTAACTCAGTCTACTGTCTTCCCACGTCATCACCAGCCTGTACGTTGCCGTAAGTTGCGTCTTGCTGGTATCAACGCCCAGGGACTCTAATGTGATGTTCACCGCTATCTTGAGGGGAGCTCCGTTCTCACCAGGGGGCGGTATGGTGTCTCTGTATTTCTGGGGGTTTGCAATTCAAACAATCGAATAAAAATATTTCCATCTTAAATCATAGAGATAGTGAAATAGTTCGAAAAAAATCGTTGAAATGGTTAGTCCGGACAACCGTATGCTTGTTATTCAAACTTAGGAAACGAAATACGAATTATATTAATTGGAATCATCAAATAGATTTTACTATTTACTTTTTAAAACAACAAGTGATGAAATATTAAGTTTGTAAATTTCATTTAAAATTAAGTTTCCTGATCATAAAATCGAAAGCTCCAAAATTTATAACTTACCGACGGGAAAGAGATAATCTGACAGTCTGCCTCATCACTACCGTCCTTGCAGTCGTACTTCAAGTCACAGTGTAAATCCAAGTCAATGCAGCCACCATCATTGCAACTGAATTGCCCAGTTACGCAACTCGTCAGCAGCAACTGTCTAGTCCCCGATTTTTGTCCGCAAATCACTTGTTCACCTTTTTGTAATATTTTAGGAAATTGAATTATATTTCCATACATTGGATTAAGAACTCAAGAATTGAAGGAGGTTATGTAATCATCAGGGTTTGTTAGTATGACATAAAAAAAATTGAGTGAGCTATTAAGATTTATTTACTTATTTTTTTAAAATAAACTAAGTTATCTTAAAAATGTATGGTGGTCGTTGTTTTCAATATTAGTTAGCGGTCATGATCTTCATTAATAATATTCACCCAGATCTCAGATTTTTTTTGTGAATTTTGATAAATTTCCAAGGATATACAAAATTATTTTTATTCTATTATAACCAGGAACATGAAGTTTTTTTTCGAATTTAAATGTCTCTAACCTGACAAAGTCCAGAGGTTGCGTCCCATTGGGTAGTTATATTCCACAGCCATCATACTGGCGATAACTGTACTATCACGAGTGAGCCACTGCCACTGACCTGCGCCGCTGCCATTGCTCGCCAACTGTATTTCGTACTCATCATAGCCAATAAACTCGATACTGCCTTGCTCCTCCCTCTTCAATTACCGAAAGATATATAATTATTCAAAATGAATAATACTTGAAGAAAATTTCTCATTAATATATTATTCATGCTCTGGCTAAAATTGTAAAAAATCAAAATTCGCGCTTGTATTAAATACTATCAGCATATCTTACTATTTTCGTTTGTGATCACGAAATTTTAGTGAACACTACTTTAATTACACCTTTTTCGATTTAGTTTCACATATTTGATTGTTATTCAGTTGATTACAATCAGTTTACCTGATAGGCTGAGAAGTATTTGTTACGTTGTTCTCTCTCACACGTTCCAAGAAGTGTGAATACCGTCAGCTGCTGGAATTCACACAATGCGCAATGTTGTCCGGAGCACTGATCATCGAAAACCCCGCCATCACCCATCAAAACACAGTTCTCGTATTGTCCACCATTCGGCTCATCAGGATTCCAAAGTATTTCATTTGTTTTGTAATGTTCTCCGTCGTACTCCCTTACGTAGTGTCCTTCTGACTTGACATCGTTTAAGAAGGTGATGAAGTTTGCGGTACAGTAAGATCCTTCGCCCCACCTTTCTGGTGAAATCATTTTAAATTTTGAGTGGTAAGAATTTCAATGGTGATATTCTTCATAGGCATAATTGTGAAAATAGTAATATGAAAGTAACTGGAATGAGAATTTCAACTGTCAGAATTAAGTTTCAGAATTTAAGAAATAATCTCAGTAGTATGATACAGACCTCTTGAAATACGCCACAAGGTGCCAAAGAGATGTCTGATGTTTGGCATGGGGAGGTGACCCCCCAAAGCTTCGCAAATGTAGAAGGCTTGCGTGTAGGTAACGTGAGGGAACCACATGTAGGTGGCGCCACTGCTTCGAGAACAGAACTGATGCAGTGGTAATCCGTAGTACGTGGCTTTAGTCAAATCAAAACCTTTGGACCATGTGATGTAATTTCCTTCATGGTCCATTTTACACTCAGCCATATCTTTTATCATCTGGTCAGGTATCACGTGGTTCCAAATGTTAATCTGGAAATTCAAATTATTCTGATACGGGATAACTATTGAGTATCAATCTAAATCTATACACACTCTCCACGATTATTGTTGGTATTGTTGTATTCTTTCGTTTTTTTCACACTAGTTGAAATTACTTGTATCTTTTGCAGAGGTGAATTTATTTGGGATTCATGACTTTTATCAATGAAAAATTATATTGAAAATAAGGAAAGTGTTGTTTTGCAATTAAATTATTATATTCTTTTAATTCGTACTCTTTTGGAACAACTCTTACAGTCGTTAATTGTTAAGAGTTACTTAAGTAATTGAGTTGATTGCAATGTATTCTCTTGTTAGTGAACTATTGTCTTGACGATGACGAGCCAATGTTTATTCGTTAATTAAAGCATGATAAAGTGTACCATGATAACTGCATTCTTTTTCGTGACATGTGTAACGATATATAGATCGCCATTCTAGCAGGTCACGTGGTACACCCTAATCAACTTCAGCTGTAGATATAACCTATTCTACTCATTAACAGTAAAATACGATCAATATATTTTTGAAAATCGAAGGATTGGTAAAATGTATATTCTCATATTTTTTTCAGATTTCGCGAATTAATAAATATATTAATTTTATTATATTATCTGAATTTCTTGTAAACCAGAAAAAAAATTGAAAACTGGAATCCTTTCTTTTACTGTTCACTATGTTCATATAGTAAGAAATATGCATTTTGTGCTCTAGCCTAATAATAACAAATAGTAAGATATATTTGGCCCATGTATTAATAGTTTACATATTCTTCAGTTTGTTTCAACATTCAACCCTTTTCTTTTAATATTTTTAGTAGATACCTGAGACAGATCCGCGTGAATGGAGAGACCGGTGTCTCTGGCCATCCCGACGTTAAACTCCGTTCCTTCAATATCCCTGTAAATGGGTGAAACTAGGTTCGCTACCTCTTCTCCGTCCAAGAAGATACGATAGTAGTCAAGGTCGTAAGTGACACAGATATGGTACCACCTAAAAGAGAAAGAACACGAATATTGTAGTCTTTTGGCAAGTAGGTAATCATTTCACCTCAAATTATAGGCTTTCAAATTTTAATAGGAGTGATGTTGTTGAAATTACACGAACCGACTGATTTTGATGAACTCTGGTAACTTGAGAAACCTCCATGTATCAGCAAGCACTGGTCTGATTTTATCTACCCACAACTCTGTAAGAGTCAAATAGGATATTTTAATCACTAGGAAACTTTATATTAAAATTATTGGATGAATTCTGTCCACACGGGCGAACGTTTAGAAAACAAATTATAATCATTGAAGTTAAAGGTCCGGCCCCTGGCCCCCTACCCTCTAAATTAAAATTTCTGTAGAAATGCATCATATTCGTAGGATTAAGGTTACATAACAGATCACAGTTAATAGAAAAGAAATTGATCAAAATTCGTTTCGTAATTGGTAATACATATAAGAAATATTCACCCTCAAACTTTACTGTTCGAATATCTGTTAGATTCAATAGAAAAACTAGGAAGAGATACGAACATTATCACTTATTATCGTCTACTAATGGTAATAAGGTATTTTATTTTATATTATTATAGTGAGTTGGAACATATCTAAGTTTGAGCAAATTCTTAAAGAAATTTGATAAATTACAATTATCTACTTAAAAAGGTTCCATTTTGTGTAAGTTAACTCGTGTGGGCGACTTATAATTTTTATCCTAATGTTTTCTTACCCAATCTGAACTGCACCATGTGTGAAACTTCTGTTTTTACTGCCATGATGCCGTCACTTCCTCCGAAGGAGAACATCTTCACCCTGCTGCAGGCAGTTAGGTTGTGGAGTTTGATGTCCCTATTCAGTCGCTCCTTGAAAATGGCGCGGGTTCCTGGTTCTCCATTGAACTGGAGTACCACAACTGAACCTGAGGTTGGATTCCCGAATAGGGTTTTAGTAGTCACAGGAAATTGTAAGTAATTTATATTTTGAGTATTATTTGCTGGTGTGACCCGTGAAATTATTCCTGAATGTAATTCTGATCTCTATTATTGATAATATTAAATTGACAAAAATTAAAAAATAATCATTCTTCTGAAGTTTTCTCTATTTCATTTTTCGTAACGTTGAATTTAAATTCAATTTATTAACAACATAGCCTTTACATCTAATAGCCACTTTAAAATTATAATATATATTGAAGCATTTAATCAAAGTATAATTTTTATTACAATTAGTATACTTTATTAGGGATAACACGTTTTCTTTACAGACAAACACCCTGGTTTAACTATACTACTTAGTAATTTACATCCTCTCCCAATTTCTATTCCGTTATGTATAGGTATTACAGTATTCAACAATTCATTTTAAACTTCTTCACTTGAAATTAAATATATAAAGTACGTTTAAAGTTATCGGACGGTACCACATTTTCGATAATTTTAGAAATTCCTAGTTCACGTCTCGATTTCATTTGGGGTCTCAAACTAGGAATGGGCTATTTAAACATATTTTTTAAAATTTAATTACCTTTTTATCTGACTAAAATATATTGATCTGAAAAATATTTGTTGACAGAAAATTTAGTATCTTAAAACTACATATACAAATAATACCAAAAGAAATATTTGAAATTGGAAACAAATAAATCTGAAAAAAAAAATTGAAAAAAAAAAATTGAAAAACAAATAAATTAAGATGTCTGACGTATGCTGTTTGAATACTCGATATTGAACTGACTGTTCGAGATTGGACTACATCTGTTTGCGTAAAAAGAATGCATAAAAATATGTAAAAAGTATATGTGAAAAGTTCTTCAAAGATCACTACTTAATTACATACTTAATAAAAAGAAAAAAAACAAATTGAAGATTAAAAATTACACAGAAAGCTATATTTTTTATACATATTTTATCATTTGTTAATATATAAGTCCAATAAAAAATTACCAATAAAATAGGGTAATAACTATTTATTAACTTTTATTTAATTGTTATTCATGATACCAGCTGGTATCATGGATACCAATTATATTTCTTATTAAATTTATTACTGTGGGAGGAGAAATTTTTCTATTCTTTTTCAGTTTTAAATGGTCTGTAATTCATTCGATGTAGGTACTTTATTTTGTGAATGTCGTAAAATCTAAGATGTTGTGAATAAATTTAATATTTATTCCTCCTACAATAATTAATTTGAAAATAGTTATTTCTTTGCATGTAGAACATTTTATTATTTTTCAGTATCTCAAAGAGGTCTTACCTATAAGCGGCAAGAGTTGAGCCAAGAGCAAAATGATAACCAGAATCATTTTGAAATGTTCCAGAGCGCCAAGCAAGAAGTGTTGGACAGCCATCTTCCAAAGCGTGACTCTGTGAAGTGTTGGCCGTTGGACTGGTCATGCACTCGAGTGAAGGGGGAGTGTCTTTCATTGGCAGTGAAAAATATCAGAGCGTTATTTATCGCTGTCTATCATCACAACAAAGCTTGCAGGAGAGACCATTGTTGAGGGCCGCAGTTATTGCACCTACCTATTGATTATGAGTTGTTGTAATGCTTCATTTATGCATGCCATCTGATATATCAATGGGTGATAATCGCTTCTATCACCTAGAGTGATTTTTAAGGAGAACTGTAAAATATTCCTATTGGTAAACACACTTCAGATGTACGATAATAAAAGTAAATATGTAGTTAGGTATACCTAGGTGGTGGGCAAACAAACTTGTGTTTGGAATGGTGGCATTACTTAGGGGTGTTCTATCTATACTATATTTACATTCAATTTGACAATTAATTATTTTAATTGGTTGTTCATAGTCAGACTGAGTTACATGACTTTTAAATAAAACCTCGATGTTTTAAATTGTTAGTATTGAGCTAAATTAAGTGTTTGTTAAAAATTCAAATAATAACTTGTGAGGTTAGATGGTTCATTCTTAGTTACTGTTCATTTTTAATTGGACAAATTTTTGTATTATACTGATTTCTTTATAATTAACTATGCTCGACGTACTACTCACGTATTTCGATTCATTTTATTTTCAAGAACTTTGTAATTTATACAAAAACGTGTTTATCTTTTCTTGAAAATTTACCTTACATTTATAACCTTGTATTGTTTGTTATCTTCGCAAATTGCGTAAGGTAATGTTTTATGCAGCATTCGTTTATTTATTTGTCATCTTGTTATTCGCATCTTACCTTCCAGGAAGGTAAACGCTATTTATAACTCAAAACGGTTATTAATAACTCTAAAAAAACGTATGCAATTGAGGGGCAACTGGGGCAGATGCCCCCCCCCCCCCCCCTTGAGGTCTGAATTTAAAAAAAAATCAACCGATTATTAAAATCTATGGATTAAAGTCTTCTTCACACATGTCGGGGGTCCGTCCGGGTCGTCACTCTCCTCTCAGTGATTCGGTGTCAGTGAAAAAATAAATATATCGTTACTTTAATTTCAACGGACATGTTCACACGGTACACGGAAAACTGCCAGGCGAAAAACTGCCAAAGCGGAAAACTGCCAGTTACTTATTGGGAATTTGATGACTACAACCAAAGATATAAATGAAATATAATAGAGACTAAAATCTTTCTTAGAAAATACTAAGAGAAGAAACAAAGAAATAATTGTATTAGGGACAGAGTATAATTTCTTTGTTTACACATAAAAAGTTGTTATAAAACAACTTCGATCGATATTTGTGAAATATTTATAATTTGCAACCCAACATATATGATTATTAAAATGCGATTACCTACCTTATTCTCTGACAATTTCACTTGATCAAATTGGATTTAATATTAATTAATAATACGATTAATACCTTTTACATATAAATGAATATTGTAAGATTGAAGGTGTTGTGTTATTGACATGGAGAATGAAAATTTAAATGTAATAAATATTAAACATACATATAAGTTGATTTAACATTCACTTAATTTATTGTATAGTTTAAAAATATATTATTGTGAGAATATCTAATTAGTAGGGTTGTGACCATAGGCACTTAAAATCATAGATCTTAAGAATAGCATAGATGAAACGAAATGAAATGGTATCGAAGACTATATAGCTCTGATTTAGAACGGACCAATAGTCTTTAATTCAATCCGTCTATATTATTTTCAGGATCTATGATTTTAAATGCATATTGTCATAGCTCTACTAATTAGCTAGTAATCAAAAATCAGTACGCTGGGTATAACGTTTGTTTTTGAACCAAAGGCTATATTGCTGACATCAATAGAAAATTAAAAACAAGTGACTATATATGTAACTAAACATGTTATTAAAATGTACGTAACCTAGCAAATAAGTTAAAAATGGTAATTATAACTTCCTTATGTGTACTGAAGTTTGAATAACTGTGTGTTTAATAAAGTAAGCTTCGTTGAAATATTATTTTACTTTGAATATTGAGTAATTCAATATTTATATACATAGTAATTACTGTAAAAATTAATTTTCCTTACCCCCTTAATGAAGGACTAACACAGTTTTTTTATAGATTAAAATTTTCTTAGAATGTGTTTATAACTGAATAATATTTCTTAAAAGTCTAAAAATACACAAATTCCCATTAAATGACAGGCAGTTTTCCGCTTCGGCAGTTTTCCGCCTGGCAGTTTTCCGGACACCATTCACAAGGTTCTAGGAGCTTTCGCCGTGGGAAAATTAGCCGTCGGAATTTTCGTCGTGCGAATTTTCGCTGTAGGAAAATTCGCCGTTAGGAAAATTTGCCGTGAGGAAGAAATCATAGATGACGTAACTATTCAAATACCTATAAGAATTTATAAAAAATATTGATAATTATAAAGTAAACCAATTTGTTAAATAACTAATATAAGAATTTATAATTGTAAATATTAATTGTAGGTGATTATGTAATATTGTATATCTGATGAAACTATGATGCCAAAAATTTACGTTAACTGTTCATATATGCAATGTATATTTTAATCAGTAATCGTATAATTTTGTGTCACGTGAGGTCGCTGTATAACATTTTGAGTGTTTTGATTGGTTGACTAACTAGTCGAAGCTAATTTTTTTGTTAAAAAAGATGTTCAGTAAAGATGAATAAGATGTGTTACGTGTTCCTGTGTGTTTAATATTGTGAATTTAAGATGAAGCTTTTCTAATTATTGTACTATTCCAAGTTATTGATGGTTTCATACCTACCTATTTTTTTTATTATTTATTCGGTATTACATTGTACGGTACTACGGTTTACCTCTTGAAATCTGAATATTTGTGCATGGCACAAATATTTCAAGGTAGTACCTACACTGATAAGAATGCTACATTTAAAATCTCTCTCTTGTGAGTGTATGTGATCTCTCTAAACCAAAATTACATTCTTTTCTATTTTATAACCCATAAAATTATTCGTTACTGCGATTCTAACGTAATATGAGGAGTAAATAGGAATATAATATGTTTAGTCATATATTATTATTTATATTATTTCCATATAGTTATTAACATACATAGAAATGAATATATTCAGTTACATTATTATTTAAAAATTAATTAAATATTCCTCACGGCGAATCTTCCTAACGGCGAATTTTCCTAACGGTGAATTTTCCAACGGTGAAAATTCCGGCGGCGAAAATTCTGACGACGAAATTTCCCACGGAGAATTCTCCAGGCACCCATTCACACAGTGCCGGGTCCCCTCAGTGATAAAAATCACCGACCGGAGACGTCCCGGACGAATCCCTGTCATGTGTGAAGCAGCCTTTACCATGAAACTTGAAGAAATGTCAGTTATTTGATTGTTTTAATTGCTTAGTACATTTTTATGCTTACACTGCGTTCCATCATAATTTTGAATTGGGAGAAATTAAAATGCTTCACGTCGTATTATGTATACGTCATTTCGTACATAAAGAATGATTTTTATCACTCGATTATTATTAGCATTGATCTTGGTGTCCGGAAAACTGCCAGGCGGGAAACTGTCCGTGACTTACTGGCAACTAAAGTATTTCTTGACTTTTCTGAAATATTATTTAGTTATAAAATAAATACGTAAATGAAGCCAGTGACTTTTTTGAATCCATTAGTATTGCCACCAACGGTGATGGATGACTGTGTGCATTGATCAACTTTCTTTTCTGTTAGCTTCTTCAAGTCCCTTGTTTTTAATTTACTATTGACGTCAGTAATATAGCCTTTAGTTACGAAGCAAACGTTAAACCCAGTGTTCTGATTTGTGATTAATGTTAACTAGGCTACTAGCTAATTAGATATTCTCGCAATTATTTAATTTTAAATTGTACATACAATAAATTAAGCGTATGTTAAATCAACTTATATGTATGTTCATTTTTTTTTACAAATACACTTTTATTGTCCATGTCAGTAACACCTTCATTTTTACAATTTTCATTTATAAGTAAAAAGTTTCAATCCAATTCGATCGAGTGAATTTGTCAAAGAATTAGGTAGGTAATACAGCTGTTTAATAATCATAGATGTTTGGTTGCAAATTTCTAAATATTTCACAAACATCAATCACAGTTGTTTTATAATGAGTACAAGTGAATATTAAGCTTGAAGGCTTGTTCAATTCCAAAATTATATAAAAAAAATTAGACACCAAACCCAATTATGAACTGATTATACTCTGTCCCTAATACAATTATATATATCTTCGTTTCTTCTCTTAGTATTTTCTGAGAAAGGTTTTCAAATTTTTAATTTCTATATTATATTTGATATATTTCTTTAATATTTACATAATAATGTATCTTATATATATTTCTAATAAATGTATTTACATTTAACTATCATTTTTGTTTTGTATACTAAGTAAAAATGAGTTTCCCCTTAGCTCTTAACGAAGTTAGAACACCTTTTTTCATGAATTAAAATGTTATTATAGTGACTAAAGTCATTAAATTGCCAGTAACAGTAAGTGACTGGCAGTTTTCCGTTTACCTTGATCTTCAAACTTAAAAATATCTTCTGAATTTGAGAAGAAATGCATTGTCCTGCAGTTTGCCAAAACACCTTCTCCTTCATCAGTACACAGAGAATTCATGCTTCACTCCAAGATAAGTGTTAAGGCGCCAAAACCTTACCACCTGAAAAAGTTCAGATCTTTTCAATGAGACCGGCTCTACCCACAAGAAAAAAAAAGAGAGTCTTAAAACTAAAAGGAACAGAACCAGTGATTCAGGAAGTAAAAAGATTCTTTTAAGGATACCCCCGGTTGCTCTTTCAGGAAAGTTTCTCAGCAGATTTCACCTACCAAAATTACGTTGTGGAGGATCGTCTGACATTAAATTGGTTTCCGTTTTTATCATAACACTTTAGTTCAACCATTAGCAAAAAGATCATAAAAAGAAGTTTGGTCAGTGTATTCTGCAGCATCCATCCAACATACATAACCAATTGAATCGTTTGGACTTACGAGAAGTTCTTTTGTCTCCATCAAAAAACCATTGATAAAATACGAATGAAAATCCTCAAAATATTTGCAAACAAAATGTAATGATCTTCGTTACAATCATTAATGGAATGGTTCCATTCGTTCATGGATTCCTTGACGAACATAGCAATTTTCATCGGTTAATGGTGTTTCAAAACTGTGGTTGCTCTAGCACATTATTTGGCACAACCTCCAACTTCTTCACTTTGGTGGATGTTAGACGGCACTCGATCCACCACATTCTACATACAATAAATGTTTAATAATCATAAAGCCATTACTTTCCCTTAAAGTGATGTTTCTATATTCTATAATATGGCATTTGACTCATTTTTAAGTGCTTCTAATTCGAAATTTAAAAATGACGTATCTGATGAAACACAGTGTATATTGTAAAATGTGTGGAAAACCCACCCACTGTAGAATACTGAAACTAATTGGTATTTCGTATGCTGTATTTAAAGTCTAATATAGACTGTAAGTCAATAACAGAATCATAATATTCAATCATTGACTGCAGCAAAATTAATAAAAAAATTATTGCTTAGCAGCAAAAATCATCAAAACAATATTTTTTAGCAGCAAAATCATCAAAACAATATTGCTTAGCAGCAAAATCATCAAAACAATATTGCTTAGCAGAAAAAATCATCAAAACAATATTGTTTAGCAGCAAAAATCATCAAAACAATATGGTTTTGATAAATTTTGCTGCAGCCAATGATTGAATATTATGATTCTGTTATTGACTTACTGTCTATATTAGACTTTAAATACGGCATATGGAATACAAATTAGTTTCAGTATTCTACAGTGGGTGGATTTCCACACAGACATTCTTATAAACTGCATCACTAGTTAGCTATGGTTTCCTCTTCAGTTCTCTCTTGATCTAGGACAGTTATTTCTCGTAGCTATTTTGTATTTGCTCTTATCCTTGCGTGTAATCACTTTTCTAGTAATCAACAATTAATTTCTACACTGTACGTGGCCGTAAAAATAATAATTTAAATTTAACAGCATATATGATAATTTTTTGAAAAGTAGCGCTACCGCTATATTCCATTGTAGCGGCAGCGGCAGGGCCGCTGCTTCTCTGAAAGTGTAGCAGTAGCGCCGCTACATTATTGAGCATGTAGAGGCAACACCGCTGCTTTTCAAAGTAGCGCTGCCCACCTCTGAAAATATAAAATACTTACACTGTGTTCCATCAGAAACGTCCTTTATAAATTGCGAATTAGAAGCACTTATAACGCATCAATTGTCATCATATATGCACCACTTTGAAAGAAAAGAAAGAATTTTTATTATTATTAAACATTTGTTGTCCTATATCATATGAGGCACATCTCCTGAGGCCCAGCAAAAGTTGTTGAAAATGACACCCTCCAGCCTGAAGGAAGAAGGAAGCACACTTCAAAACATTCATGAAAAATTTCTTGGGGGTCTCCTGGTTATATCTTCTAGCGAAACTTTGAACAAATTGTTGAACTCGTTCACTGCGTATCTGGATATAACTGGCGTTCCTCTGTTATATTAATGACAGTTATATTTATAAATCCATAAGTTGAAGAATAATCATTATATTAGTGAATATTAGCACTTTTAAAAACACAATAAAAAATTGCATTTGGTACACGGGTGTCCCGATACCTACACAACAGTGTAATCCCACAACCGGTACACATATGGCCCGAAACTCTGTGAACGTGTTAAGAGATTTAAAAGAACCTTTTTTTCATAAGGAAACTCTAGTTTGTACAGCAGCCCAGAAGGGAAAATCCAAAGGGTTGAGATCTTTACTGTGTGTTGACCGTGATAATATGTTTAGAATTAAAATTGATGAGTATTTGTATTAATATTAAATAAATTACAGTTAGCCGACTCTAACTATGCTACCACTGGTGTGTAAGAGTCGAACCATTAATTTTATGTTATTAGACACATTGATTTCATCTGGAACTATTAAAGGAGCTTCAACTAATTTATCTTTAAACTAGATTATGTGTACTCGGTAGAGCGAATACTTTCGCCACCGCTTTGACTCGTTCTATCCTAAAATTTAATAAACTGCTAACTGGATAACAACCAATCGTCCCACCAAGTTTCATGCAATATGGTTCAATACTTTTTGAGTTATATAAAATCATGACCTTGACCTTTGACCGAGTCACTTTCAAAATTCTACCAGCAGGTCACTCGACATGGACCAATCGTTTCACCAAATTTCAGGTGAACAGTTAAGAAAGTGAAAAACAATTTTTCAGTTAAGCGAATAACAAGATGATAAATAAATAAATATACCACGGCTAAAATATGACCTTCCTGCATTCTGCGAAGGTAATAACATCACATAGCGCTGTAGAAAAAAATCAAGAAAAATGATGAAAGGGAAGGAGAAGCAACCAGAAGAAACAATTGCAGATCAACCTCAAAATTGGTTCATGACGTATTTACAACATCATCAGGAAGAGTCTCAACTAAGATTTGAGGAAATCAGAACACAGAGAGAAGCTATAACTACTAACAGGGAGGCAGTAAACTCTAAAAATGAACAGAGACAAGAAGAAACTAATTGAAGAAGAACAAAGTTACCTACTCCTGCACGACCAAACCCTCTTGATGCTAGCATAACATACAGTCAATTCACATCATGGAGAGCTGCATGAAAGGATTATTACAAGCTACAAAATCTACATGATCTTCTAATGGATGTCCAAAAGGCAGACTTCAGAAGTTGTCTTACCGAGGACATGAGGCTACAACTCAAGTGTGGCATCAACGTAGAAGACGAAGGAAATGAGACGACAGATGACATTCTGGATGAAATTGAAAGGCATCTCAGATCAAATCGAAATGTTGCTATTAACAGGGTACAATTCGAAGGGCGCAAACAGTCAGAAGACGAGCGTTTCGACCAATTTTATATTTCAATAAGAAAACTGGCAGATGAAGCCGACTTATGTGAGACATGCAAAGATCAGGTATTCACAAAGAAGATGTTCGTCAGAAATTACTGTCATTATCACCTTTTCCAGACCTCAACACTGTTGTAAACATCTGTAGAACTGAAATTGACAACAGAAAATGTCATAAATGTGGAAATGCACCTCATGGCATTCAAGATTGTCCAGCTCACAGAAGCACCTGTAATGTCTGTAAGAAGACAGGTCACTGGGTGATCATGTGTGGGAATAAAAACCAAGATATACAGAGCAGGTCAAGAAGCTGCAGAATAACAGTGATAAAGGACACAACTGATGAAATTTGTAATGTTCGAATATCAGATGACTGCACAGACGGAAACAAGCAAACACCGCAAGTGAGAATAAAGTTCTTAAAGTGTTCATCTGCAAAGGACAGCTCTAAAGTATGCACAGTAATGGCAATACCTGACACAGGTGCCGAGGTTACAGTTCATGGTGTCAATCTTATCAGGAAAATGGGAATTAACACAAATTATCGATTTAATCGAATCAAGGAAAACTTGATTGCGGCTAATGGCACGAAAATTCAAAATTGTGGCTAATTGAAAATCAAGATTGAATACGAAGGGAGAGAAACCTCAGAAGATGTTATGTTATGTCACAACCAGGATAAGTTATTGTTGTTTAACAATATTGTTAAAAAACTTGATAAAAACTAATCGTCTGGACGTGGACCAATCACTTCACTTAATTTCAGGCAATTTGGTTGAACTCTTTTTAGTTCAGCGAATAACAAGATGATAAATAAATAAACGACGGCTAAAATATGACCTTCCCGCATTCTGCGAAGGTAATGTTAGTGAGCTCAAATCAATGGTACAAAAACCCATTAAAATACATATAAAAGAAGAAACAATTCCAACTGCAATCAGCCATTGCAGACAAGTGCCCAACTGCATAGCAAAATGAAGTACAAAATCAATTGAATGAAATGCTTCAGCACGGTATTATCTGATAACCGAAGGAAGAGCAACAACCCAAACTCCAAAACAAGCAATAAGTAAGATTGATTCGTCAGCTAAATTTTTCACAACAATGGATGCTAAACATGGCAGATTGCCATGTTTGCTCTTGAGAAAGAATCTCAAAAGTTGACTACTTTTATAACTCCATGGGGAAGGTATTGCTTCCAAAGAACTCCAATGGGTTTATCATCCACCGTAGACGAACACTATAGACGAGGAGACATGGCAACATTAAGTCTAAAAAATTGCAGAAAGTTATTGATGATTCCATACTCTTCGATGAGAATTATGTGGATCACGTTTCGAACGTCAGAGCCTATCTCACAAAATGCCGAGAAAATGATATAACTTCGAACAAAGAGAAATTCAAATTCGCTGAAGAAGAGGTAGAATTTGTTGGTTACAAGATAACGAAATGGATTAGCTGCCGATATTTCAAAAGTTGAAGCCATATCGAACTTCCCAACACCTACAAACATAACTGAACTGAGATTTTTTATGGGTATAGTGAATCAGTTGTGTGAGTTCAGTTCTGAAATAAGCAGAAATATCGGCACTTTAAAAAGTCTTCTCAGCAAGAAGAACGCTTTTGTTTGGATGGAAGAGCACAAAAAATCTTTCGACGAAATGAAGAAAAGTTTTTCGAGTCTACTCATTCTTTGTCAGTTTGATCCGGAAAAGGAAACAGTCCTTCAAACTGATGCTTCCAAATTAAACGGACTGGGATATGCGTTAATGCAACGATATGACAAGCAATGGCGCATCGTCCAATGTGGTTCAAGGTTCCTCTCCGATACCGAAAGTAGATAAGCTATCATCGAGTAAGAATTATTAGCAGCAGTCTGGGCAATGAAAAAATGCGAGATCTATATGTTGGGACTGAATCACTTGTCATTAGCAGTCGACCACAGACCACTAGTTAATATACTAGATAACCAGAAGCTTAATAAGCAGGAAAATTATAGACTTCTAAGACTGAAAGAGAAAACAGCAAGATATAATTTCACAACAAGATGGGCGAAGTTAAAGGATCATCAAATTCATGACGCTCTTTCAAGAGCCCCAACAAGTATTCCTCAAACGTCAGATGAAGAAGCAGAGAGCGAGTTAGATCACTATGATCTTCTGATGGATACTAAACTGAATCAAGAAGACATTGAGTCACGAATAGATGAACCAATCATAAAAAAAACTTTGCGCTATAGCGAAGGATGATGTTCAATATCAGCAACTAGTAGACACAGTCAGCAAGGGTTCATTCGTAAAAAGTACAAATGTACTGCGATATTGCCTTATTGGAACATAAGGGATGGACTCTCAACTGATGATGGACTTGTTTTGTACGGAAAACGTATAGCAGTTCCTATGAAAGCAAGACCCGAGATATTGAAGCAGCTGCACTCAGCTCATCATGGCATCGAAAGGACAAGAAGAAGAGCAAGAATATGTGTTTACTGGTCTTGAATGAACTACGATATCAAGAATGTGATTAGTAGCTGCACCAAATGTCAAGTTTTATTGGCAAGCCAACAAAAGGAACCACTAATAATTCAAAAGAAACTGTCAAGAATATTTGAAGAGGTTCATAGTGATTTTTTTTTCGTGAAAAGGAAAAGATTATCTTGTGTACACGGACAATTTCTCATCAAGGCCAGTGATTTACAAATTTAAATAAGGAAACACTAAAACAAAAGATTTAATCAGCAGTACTGGAGTTCCTGTAAGAATAAGGACAGATGGAGGTTCACAGTTCTCATCAAGAGAATTCAAAAAGCTACGCTACATCTTCACTTTATTATGTACAATCTAATGGATTCATAGAAGCTTCATTAAAGCAATGAAAATGCTGATAATGAAAGCAACTGATGGTAGGAACATTGACGAAGAAGAATTCCATGAAGCTTTGCTAGAATGGCGGAATACGCCAGGCGAAGAAGGACTATCTCTTTCCGAAATAATATTCGGGAAACAAATGAGGACATGTTAACAGTAAATACTTCACTATTCGAAAATAAGTGGAATGAAATATTGATAGAACATGACAACAAAATTGCTAGGAATTATAATTACGAGAAACGATAAGACATCTAAATCTTTGAGTGAATTAGAAATTGGAACTCATGTACGAATTTAAAATCCAATAAGTAAAAGATGGGATATAGTTGGAGTTATTGTAGGAAAGGGAGAATTCAGAGACTACCTTATTAAACTACCAAGCGGAAAGATATATCGAAGATACCGAAGATTTTTACGACCTTAGGAAAAACAGGAGGGATGAAGAGAAAGAGATGTCACTACTGAAGTTACAACAAAACCAAGGAAGAGCCAACGGTTGAATGGCATTATTTGATTTATGAAAGTGGAGTTGTGATATGTTTAGAATTAATTTATAGGTATTTGTATTAATATTAAATAAATTACAGTTAGCCGACTCTAACTATGCTACCACTGGTGTATAAGAGTCAAACCATTAATTTTATGTTATTAGACACATTGATTTCATCTGGAACTATTAAAGGAGCTTCAACTAACTTGTCTTTCAAAAACATCACGGGGACTAAGGATTTTCCGTTCTTCTGTTAATGAATCGACCTGGAAACTTTTCATTTAGAAATTCTAGAGCTGTATTTTTGCAATTTGGTTGAGAGCCGTCTTGCATCTACAGGGTGGCGCATAAGTAACTCACCCTTTTAAAAAAAAATAATAAATAAAGTATGAAAGGTATAACGATAGAGATAATTCAAACGATAGAGGAACTCTTAAAGTTTAGTTTACAACTAAGTATGGAAAATAATATCCTTTAAATGATTACCATTGTTGGTGAAACATAAACGTACTCTTTAAATGAAACTGTTCATTAATGCACTTAACATATCTGGATTTTTAATTCCTGTAGAGTGTTAGGCTTGACAATGTAAACTCTTCCTTTTAAATATCCCCAGAAGAAAAAAGTCAAGTGGGCTCAGATCTGGTACGTCACCAAAACGCGAAATTACTCGTGGAAAATTCAGCCTTAGCATGTCCATAGTTTCCCATGCAGTATAAGCTGTAGCTCCATCTTGTTGGAAAAGAATATCTTCTGTGTTCATCTCTTCCACGTAACGAAAATGATACTCTTACAAAATCTGTCTATATCTGTGTTCGTTCACAGTCACTGTATTGCCATCAACATCTTCAGAAAAATATGGGCCAATGATTCTTGATAACGTTATCTCACACCACACTCTCACTTTAAGTGGATGAAGTGGATGCTCATGGATTTTCAGATACCCAGATTGTGCAGTTTTGTTAATTGACTTCGCCATTAAGGGGAAAAGGAGCTTCATCAGTCATGATTAGGTACGATATGAAATTTTCATCATCTGCAAGCTGCAAAACTTTTTGAGCAAAATCCAACCGCTTATGGTAGTCCGTAAAGTGAAGCTCTTGCGTCAGTTGAATTTTATAAGGATGATTTTTAAATCTTCTTTCAGAATTTGTTGTAGAGACCTGCGAGACATCGTTAGTTGAGCAGAACGTTTCCTTGTTGAAGTTGTGGGCCGATCATGTACGCCTTCTGAAACAGCCTGAATTGAAACATCGGTTCTAACGGTTCGCGGCCTTCCAAAGCGCCGTTTGTCTACTGTTGATCCGGTTTCTTTGAATTTAGAGACCATTAATTGCTTTTATGCAATTTTATCCAGAATTCTTCCATCATTAAAAATGTTCCTGTAACTTCTCTGCACTGCAATAATTGAACCATTGCACGAAAGGTAGAGTTCAACAATTTTTACTTGTTGTTCTTTCGAGTAGCGCACCATTTTGAAGGTAAATTCTAAAGATTTATTACCGCAGTATACACAGGGTATCTGAAGACAGGATACGACCTGTAAATAAACTTTAAGAGTTCCACTATCGTTTGCAATTATCCCCATCGTCATACCTTTCATACTTTATTTACTATTAATTATTTAAAAGGGTGAGTTACTTATGCGCCACCCTGTACAAGGTGAAGAAACAACATTAACCGATGACAAGTTGCCATCATAGTCAATGAATGTACGAACAATTGGATCCATTCCATTAATAATGACAAGGAAGAAAATTACCTTAGCATCATACCTATCATTTATTCCGTTGATATTTCGAGGATTTTCATTTGTCTACAGTCTACATAGACTACACTCCGTCGGTTTTTCGATGTGGCTTTTTGATGGAGGCAAAGGAATTTGTCGTTGGATGGTCGATGCAGAATCAATTGACAAAACCATCTGCTCTGTGCTTCGTGGACTTCAGTTAATGGTTGAACTGAAGTTTAATGATAAAAATGATAAAAACGGAAACGAATTTCATGTCTGACGATCCTCTACAACAGGGTTTTGGTGGGTGAAATCTGCTGAAAAGTTTTTCTGAAACAGCAACTGGGCTTCAAAGAAGCTCTTCACCTCCTGAATCACTGTTTCTGTTCTTTTTTGTTTTGTCTTGATTTCTTTTTCTTGTGAATGGAATCTCATTGAAAAGATCAATACTCTTGTGAACTTTTTTGGTTGTAAGATTTTTCCGCCTTTCCACTCATCTCGGAGTGAAGCATGAACTCTCGGTGTACTGTTGAAGGAGAAAGTTTTTTTTAGCAAACTACCTGAAGATGTATTTCGTCTTAAATTCAGAAAACATTATTGAAGTTAAAGATATATTAATAGGATGATAAAATCCATTCTTTATGATCAAGAAAACGTAGCTATACACAATACGATTTGAAGCATTTTTCCCAATTCGCAATTTAAAAATAATGCTTCTGATGGAACAAAGTGTAAGCATGTTCTAAGCAATTAAAATAATCAAATAACTGACATTTCTTCAAGTGTGAAGATTAATCTGTAGAATTATTTTTTGAAATTTCAGACACATTGAAAAATTTGAAAACTGCCCCATCCCCTTCCTTGGCCGAATATTAGATACGCCCCTGTTAAAAATCATTGTCATTTCTTTTCTTAAAAAGTATTCAAACCAAATTACCTGAAACTTGGTGGGACGATTGGTCAATAGCCGGAACTATTTTGTTAGATTTTAGGAGCGATCAGGTCAAAGGTCAAGGTTATTTTTTTTATCCCAAAAGGTATTCAACCAAATCGCCTGAAATTTGCTTTTGCAATTGGCAAATGGTCAATTATAGCTAAGAACCATTTGGTTAGATCTTGGGAATGATGGGGTCGAACTATTTAACTTAATTGCCTGAAATTTGGTAGGACTCACAGTATATAGGACTATTGCTCATTATTCAGGAACCAGTTTATTAGATTTTGGAAGGGATCAGGTTAAAGGTAAATGTCATTAATAAGCTGCGGTGAAGGTATGCGCTGTACGAGTGCCTGTCATCTAAATACCTTGCAGAAGGTAATATTTTAGGCCCCATTTATTTATTCATTTATCATCTTTTTATTCACATAACTCATAAGTATTCCATCAAATTGTCTGAAATTTGGTGGGACGATTGGCCAATGTCCATGAACCATCTGGTAGAATTTTGGGAGCGATCCGGTCCGAGGTCAAGTTTATTTACAGCCAAAATGCCTGAAATTATAGTGCTCTGAGCATGTTCTTTAATTAAAGTACTGTGCACAAAGCAAGTTCTATGAATAAAGTACAGTACACAAAGCAAGTTCTTTGATCAAAATACAGAGCACAAAGCAATTTCTTTAATTAAAGTACAGAACATTTAGTAAGTACCGTGACCTGAGTACAGTGCACAAAGTAAATTCATTGATTAAAGTACAGTGCACAAAGAAAGTACCGTGACGTAAGAACATTTTGCACAGCAAGTACAGTGGTGTAAGTACAGTGCGCACAGCAACTACCGTGATCTAAGTACAGTGCACACAGTAAGTACCGTGATATAAGTACAGTGCGCACAGTAAGTATCGTGACCTACATACAGTGCTCACAGCAAGTACTGTGATCTAAGTACAGTGCACACAGCATGTACCGTGATGTAAGTACAATGCGCACAGTAAGTAACGTGGTGTAAGTACAGTACTCACAGCAAGTACCGTGGTGTAAGTACAGTGCGCACAGTAAGTACCGTGGTGTAAGTACAATGCGCACAGTAAGTAACGTGGTGTAAGTACAGTACTCACAGCAAGTACCGTGATCTAAGTACAGTGCACACAGTAATTACCGTGATCAAGTACAGTGCACACAGCAAGTGTTGTGGTTTAAGTACAGTGCGCACAGCAAGTACCGTGAGCTAAGTACAGTGCGGATAGAAAGTACCGTGATCTAAGTACAGTAAGCACAGCAAATAATGTGGTGCAAGTAAAGTGTGCGCAGCAAGTACCGTGATCTAAGTACAGTGCGCACTGTAAGTACCGTGAGTAAGTACAGTGCGCACTATAAGTTGGTGAGTGTGTCATTCAGTGCTCAGACTCTCAGTTTGCTTGCAGACTCTGTGTGGGGTGAAGTGTAGCGCAATATCAGCTAAAATCTTGCCATCATATCGTCAAAATGTCTACTCAAAAGCCTGTCGAATGGGTATCAAGTCTCTTGGCAAAATTTGAAGAGCAGGTATGTTCCGTATTAAACTATTCTATCAATCTGTCTGCTATAATTCATTGTTTTTCAGGTATTTTACTGAATGAGATCTGTTTTGTTCTGCTGTCAGCGGAAAGCATGAAAAGCTGAAAATATTCTACTCTCCTCTGAGTATTTCCTCTTTATTGATTTTCTAAAGCCTCAAATAGCTATAAATCATTATAAAGGTGTATTATAAATTAGCATTAAAGGGATATTGGACTTGTCGCGTCTTTGTATTCAGTTTTAAATTGAAGGAAAGATGCAGCGTAGATATTTTGAGCGTTATTGATCGCTACTTGCATCGCCTCATCATCTTTATGAATGAACAACATTACTATGGCTCGGGTAGCTTCACAGTTATCGATCGCTTACACATTTTCGATCATATAAAAACACTTGAGTTATGACTATTTTGTAATGACCAATAATGTTAATAAAATTAATGATCTATAGTGTTTATATAGTAATAAATTGATTACTAAACTATTTCAGTATCATTAAAAATATTAGGTAGGTACCTAGGTATAGTATAGCTACGATACCAATGGCACTTTATTATAGTTCACCTACCTATATTATTAGCCAATATTATAATTGTATGGATACAAGAAAACCATATACTACCAATGTTTTTTATCGTGATGCTTCTTATTGAAATATATTTGTTACCTACGCAAATTAAACTTATTTCGGAATGGCACTAGGGCTAGTTACCTGTAAGGTGGCACTGTGACACTCAGGGTAAGTTCCAAGTTATCAAACCATTACACATTTTCGATCATATAAGAAAAAATATATAATATAAATCATTAACTGGTTATTTTAATTGGTATACATGATTTTGGTATCATGGATACAAATAAAAATGTTAAATTATAAACTCTTTAGGTAGCTAGTAGTAATTATGTCGCTAGGTTCAAACCTAATATAATAAAATAAATATAAATAAATATAAATAAATATAACTAACTCCTACATGGGATATAAATAAATATATTTTAGAAAATTACTTTTCTATTCAATAACCATTGGAAATTAGCAAATATTATTATGAAATATATATCTTACCTGCCTATATAATATATTTATCAATCTAGGTATGAAGTATTATTATTATCATCAAATAGGTAGCTACTATAAAATTAATATTATAGTTTGTTTAGGATATACTATTATTCATTTAATTATATTAGCTTGACCTAAATCATTAAAATCTAATCCAGTTACTATCTACCAGTTGAGAGCTTGTGGCTATATTATATAATATATTATAGGTATATGTACACATATATGTGTTATATTATATATGTAATATATTTATATTATATATGTTACATATGTTATTGTATATTAGGTATAGCTATACCTATATATGTTCAGCTAGGTATATATATTATATTATATATGTACACAATGCATAGAATATATGCCTTCATGATTCATATTGTGACAAGTAAGCAATTAGCTAGCTAGTTATTAAATTAAAATAATAAACACAGGTAGCTAACTGAATAATTTATTAAGAATTTAAAATCTGGTGTCTATTAGAATTTAATATGTCAATTCACATCACATTTCACATTTTCACGCAAACTTACATTTGATAGATTTCTTAATGAATACTCTTTAAGAAAAGGTTTTGCTTGAATTTCTAGACTTGTGGGGTAGATCTTGAACCAATTACAAGATGCTAAATTTTTAATGAGCATTAGCTATCATAAACTATGATAGGTTAGCTATATCTATCAAAATTCATTGATTGTGTAGTCATCTATTTCTTATTATCAATGAATTTATTTTGATAGTCATAACTCATAAGCCATCATCACTCATAGTAATACTCATATGAAACTTTCCATCCAGTAATTTGTTAAAGAAATTGCAATTGGTAATTAGTTCATTATCCTATGTAACTAATGTAAGTAGCTATCTAGATTATACTCTTACAGTATTATAATTGAGTTTGACAATCCATATTACTGAAAGTACTTTTGTGTGTAGCTGACTATTTTCATCACTCTGAAATCTGATTTCTTTTTATTATTGTAGCTACCATGCCGGACAGGACGGCAACCCCAACCCATGCGGTCAAATAATGAACAGAACAAAGAATGCATTGTCCAGCTTTGCAAATTCAAATTTGGTTTTGTAATATCAGCTCTGACTAAAGTACTGACTAGAGTGAATGAAATGGTGAGTCTTTTTTTATATAGCTAAATTAAATAATAAATTGTAGAACTTATTTCAAAATTACCATTTAATTTGTGTTTTTTTAAATTGTATAGAAGATAATTTCAATATTGATGATATAACATGTAGAAATAACCTTTTAAATGTATCTGTTAGTCTATTTCTTGAAAATAGCAACTAATATAAGCATTTCTGTAGTTTATTGACAATTTTTTTTTTTTTTGTAGACATTTGAAATATTCCAATTTCAATACATAGCTACATTTCTTCCAAGAAAATTTCAAACTATGAAATAGCTAATTAGTTATTCTCAATAATTGTACGCTTTCTCGCAAAATGTTTCCATAATTTGAATTCTATTTGTATTCCTGTTTTCCAGCACGTCAGTGGTAATGATTTAGACAGAAATCTACATGACAGTTTGATCATAGTTTTGGACACTCTAGAGAAGTGTTTATCATCGTGTCCCGAGTATGGAGCTGGCCAGGATGAGACAGTCAACGTTAGATTGCTTCTCAGAGATATTTGTCAATATGTTGGTGAGTTTTTGCTATTAAACACCTCATTCCTACCTCAAGCTTTAATTTTTAGTGTTTGTTCAGTCCTTGGGCTTTTTGGTTGAATTAATTATTAATGTTTATATAAGAAAAATATAGTATACAATGGGATTCATTGTCTGTTTCTACTTTTAACCCTTTGGTGGGCACTCACAGATAAATTCATTGAATTTGTCTAGATTTTTAGTAGCTATAGCTATCAGTATTCAACTTTTTCAAAGACATATATATTTTTGTGTATTTTTTCATATTTATTTTGAAATAAAATATTTTTTCTTTGCAAAATCATATTTTTATTGTATTTTTCATTGATTATTTGAAAGACAACGAAGTCTGCTATTTTCTGTGATGTATTGATATAGTATAACTGAAACTAAACATGTATAATGAATCAAAATATGAGATGCAGCCTATCGGGCTGCTTGCCCACTAAAGGGTTAATCTAATTCTTTACTGTAAAGGTTTAATTTTTCAGCTTGACAAAGTAGCTAACTTGAACTTTAAGTTGATAACTTGAACTTTTAAGTTCAAGTTATCTTTTCTATGAAGTAAGCATTAGCTAGATATTATTTTGTTTATAATGTACACAATATAATATAATATATATTTTTTTTCAGACTATCCAAATGATACCCCCATGGGAAATGAAATCAGAACTTACGCTTGCAAGGTTTTATTTGCAGTTAGTACAAACTACTTTAATGCAGTCTTCTGTAGAATATCTACAAGACTTGGAGAGCTGGGTAACAGCACAGAAGAAAATCCTGACTACAGTGACATAGAGTTAATGCAGCATATAAATATTGATATAACTAGACTAATAAAACTAATCAATGAAATCAATCTGAAGTTCAGGTGCATGCGCAAAAATCCTCAATTTGCCGTAATCACTGCGCTCGAAAAAGCCATTTGGAATTGGATGGACACCTACCCTGCAGAATTTGTAGATATGTGCAAGAATCCAAATGAAGATCTTGCTACGAGCTGCGAAACTCTTTTTGAAAACCTTGATGGTTTCACAGATAATAGCAAGAAGAGATCCCAAGCCTGGCCATTACAAATAATGTTACTAGTTCTCTCACCAAAAACATTAGAGGAAATAGTTGACGCAACTGAAAATGGTGCCCCGTGTTCTCAGCGTCACCATAAAAAAAAGTTATTCATTGAGCAATTGAAAAAGTCCCTAATTCCTCATACTACAGGAAAGCTATTGACGGAGTCTGCCACTGTCACATGTGTGAGACTGTGCAAGCTGGCGACATACACCAATCCTGGTGACTCTACCTCCGTCCTCACTCTTGTAAACTCTGTGGTGAACGACCTGAAGGTGCTACTATTCTCCCCTGGCAAACCATTCTTGAGAGGACCCCTTTCAGGAGCACAGGACGTGGAGCTCATGATAGAATGTTTTGTGTCTCTTTTCCGCATCAAACTCGACAAGTTTGACGCACTGAACATATGTCTGAGTCCTAATGCTCCGCCCCACTACCACTTCTGTCTAGTTAGTTCCCTCTACAGGTAAAACATACTCATATTAATAGATTTCTTTAAAATTACATTTGGTTTCTAATAACTATTTGGAGAGTTTGTAATATCTTTTATCTAACTGTCAATGCTTTTGTCTCAGGATTATCACCCAACCGCGTTTGAACTGGTGGCCACAGATAGATTCAGTCTACTGCAAATCTAGAGAATTACGGGCAATGTTCACAGAGATTTTAAACAAAGTCACTCAAGGAAGAATTGTGCAGGTAGCTAACTATAAATTACTTGAGCAAAAAGGATAATAAAATTCGATAAAAAAAACATTTCAAATTTTTCAAATTTAATTTGGTAGCTAAATTATAGCATATAAAATGTTAGTGTTGCAATATAATAACATAGTAAATAAACATATTCCTTCTTATTCATCTATGATTATTTTCTTTGTAGTAATAATCTCATAACTATTGAGTATTGGCTAGACTGTCACACTAATTACCACATCTTTGAAGGAGTGAAACAGATGACAGTTTGTTGTGAATTCTGTTCATAATAGTGACTATTTCACAAGAATTACTAATAAGAACTTTGATCTGTCACATAACCATTTATTAATTGAGCATGTTTAATATAATAAAAAAGTATGGTTTGCTTTAAATTACCTTGTTAGTCTTTAGCTGTGATAAAAGTTTTTTTATCTCTGGTTGTGTTTCAGATGCATTCCACTCAGAGCTTCAAAGACAAAGTAACCAAACTGAAAGAGAGGTGGTCAGACGAACCTTCCGGTCATAAGAACCTCCTGCTGTGGATGGTACGCCTCATTCATGCTGACCCAGAACTGATGCTAAGTGTGAGTAACTAACTACCTATCTACCTACTGACCTACCTATAGTGCTTAGTGTGAGTACCTACCTACTGACCTACCTCTAGTGTGAGTACCTACCTACTGACCTACCTCTAGTGTGAGTACCTACCTACTGACCTACCTCTAGTGTGAGTACCTACCTACTGACCTACCTCTAGTGTGAGTACCTACTTACTGACCTACCTACCTACCTCTAGTGTGAGTACCTATCTACCTACTGTTTAACTTAAAGGCTTCTTCACACATGTCAGAGATCCATCATGGACGTCTCTGGTTCGTCTCCTCTCAGTGCTTCTGTGTCTGCAAAAAAATGTTTCGTTACTTTCATTTCAACGGACAAATTTCACACAGTACCGGCTCCTTTCACTGCTAAAAAATCAGTGAGAAGAGCCGGATCAAACAGAAACCTGACATGTGTGAAGCAGCCTTAAATGTGAATGACTGAAATATCCCAGTGGATTATTTTGTGGTTGTGGAGGAATGAAATATCAGATGCCTATTTTTAGCTCCTTATTCAAATAAAATTCACTAGGTATCAATGAAAATGACGAATATTGACGATTTCTAGTGGTTAATGGCAATTTGATACTTTTGCTTCAGGATAATAGCTAGCTAGCTACCTCTTTTGGGTATATTATTCTAGATGTTTCAGTTAATAATTTCTCAATATGTTTTATATCGAAATATCATCATTTAATTTAAATCTTGTAAAACTTACACTGTGGCTATATAATTTATTTTCATACCGGTACCTACCAATGTTGTGTTTTTTTGTGTGACTGAGTAGTCCCTTTTTTAGGGTATGGAGAGGTCAGAGATGCAGAGCGGTGTCCTTGAGCTCATAAATGGCCTTGCATCTCTCGTTCACAACCACCAGTTGACTGACGTCGCTTCCGAAGCAATGGAGGCACTTCTAGTTCTGCACAAACCGGAGAAAATCAACAAATGGAACCCTGACGAACCTGTCTATACATTCTGGGAGGTCAAGTGAGTCTAAATTAGTCTCAAAGACTATAGTTTTCCACTGAAAAAGACGAGTGTAAAGTCTATAGCTATCTAAATTAATGTAATTCAGATATTATAGCACAAACAGCTAATTTAAAAAATATATTAATTATTGCTTAGTTAACTTTTATATTAATTGGGTATCATGGATACCTATTAAAATAAAAGTTAAGTAGCAATTATTATTTATTTTTCTCTCCCTTGTCCGATAATGCATAACTGTCCGTTAATCCGTTACTTACCCCACATAATTCCCATTCCACATCTAAACCCTCTCTTCAGTTCGCACATGCTGCTCACCATCTCTCAGAAGTTGGCTCAGCAGGTGATAGTTAACTACACAGAGATACTAAAGTGGCTCAGAGAAATACTAGTGTGTCGCAACGCCTTCCTACTAAGGCATAAGGACAACTGTAACTTCGGTGCTCATGTTCCTATATGCAAACAGGCGCATATCAAGTTAGAGGTCAGTTGCGCCTTTTGTTAGGAATTAACATGGTGTAATATTCGTCTTATGGCGTCTTGAAATTGAAGTCTTTGATGAAAAATTAAAATGAATATATAATTTGATCATTATATTTGGTTAGCTATCCCTTTGGTTATCAAAATGTAGATAGTTTCCACTTTCATTTGGTTATTATTGGATAACTCTTTTGATAACTGGGGGATAGTTCTCACTTATCGGACGGTTCCTCATTTTCGATCATATAATAAAAAATTGTAATTAATCAGTTTAGTTTTTTAATTATGATTACCTATCGTATTGTTTTTCTTATATGATCGAAAATATTGAACTGTCTTATAACTCTTACCCGAGCTATTTTACAAGTTTTGATGTTAAATCGCTAATGCCTTTTTATTCGTTACAGGTTGTGTTCCTGATGTACTTGTGGGTGATAGACATAGAGGCTGTGTTGGTGTCAATGTCTTGCTTCGCTCTGCTCTGTGAAGAGGCAGACATACGGTGTGTGTGGGATGAAGTCACCGCCACCGTCACTTTCCTCATACCAAACTACCACGTCTATCAGGAGATAGCAGCTGCCTCTACTATGGTCACAACTGGTGCGAAAATTAAACTGAATACTCCTTTTCTTCATTAGTAATCTGAAGTCAAGCAGAATGTTAATTTTTTCAAACGATCAATTATATTAATTATTAAAACGTTCTTCATGATCGTGTATAGAGTATTTCATCAGTTGATAGGATAAAGTAACTCATTTATAGCAGAGATGTACTGCTCTGCTTAGTCTGCTTGATGTTAGCATTAATTGGAAATTGAAACCATTAAACTTTTTAGCTATCTATGATACTGCTGTATAATCTTATAGAAAAATTAACTTAATTTAACAATCGTTTTAATGTCGAGGGAATTTCTAACATGTTTTGATTACCAAATGTACATGTTTTCATCACCATGTGTACATGCTTTGATTACCGTGTGTACATGTTTTCATCACCATGTGTACATGTTTTGATTACCGTGTGTACATGTTTTGATTACAGTGTGTACATGTTTTGATTACCATGTGTACATCATACATGTTTTGTCTCTTGTTAACATGCAGCTTCTCAGGATAGGAACAATGGTGTCCCCATTCTCAACCAAGGTACAGAGCTTTTCATTTCAGGAACCTTTATGACTTGATTCTGAGTTTAATATGCCTTTTCATTTTCTATTAGCTTTCCTATTTTATAAATTAATGATAATCGAATTGTCCGAAATAAAGTTGTTGTTTCATTTTCAATTTAATATTTCATTTCAATGATTTCATGCAGTTTCTAAATCTAGTATACAGACCTGAACTTTCTTACCTATTTTTTTTCATAATTTGAGAATGAATTAAAAAATTAAAGAATTTTTCATAATTTCGGCACAATAATAATGAGATCCGCCTATCTGAAGTGCTAGGTAAGCCTACCCATTGAATTATATACCTACCTCTTTATTTTCTATATTTAACAAAATTATTACATATTTATTCACTGTAAGTGTTGCTTTACGCAGGTCGGGCTGCTCTCCAGAAGCGCATCATGGCAGTACTGCGCAGAATCAAGCGCTGCACACCTGGCTGTTGGAATGCATGGGAAGAAACTCAGAAGATATGGGACTCTATGACCAATAGTTTGGTGTACTCGGCCAGAGACACAAAGACAAAGGTCATAAAAACTAATATTTAACTCTCCTCTGATATTTAGTGTTCAATTATTATTGGTGTCTATCTTACACTTTTTTTTAATGGAAAAACATTGTCTTTAAAAATAAGAAATATAAATTTTATACCATCAAAATCTATTTTAGGGTAAGTTCAACGTTTTCGAATATAAAACATTTTAACCTGTTAGCTAATTATATATAATTGAAAATAAGAAACTGTCAGATAACTAAACATTTTAACCTGTTAGCTAATTTATATATAATTGAAAATAAGAAACTGTCAGATTACTAAACATTTTAACCTGTTAGCTAATTTATATATAATTGAAAATAAGAAACTGTCAGATAACTAAACATTTTAACCTGTTAGCTAATTTATATATAATTGAAAATAAGAAACTGTCAGATAACTAAACATTTTAACCTGTTAGCTAATTTATATATAATTGAAAATAAGAAACTGTCAGATTACTAAACATTTTAACCTGTTAGCTAATTTATATATAATTGAAAATAAGAAACTGTCAGATAACTAAACATTTTAACCTGTTAGCTAATTTATATATAATTGAAAATAAGAAACTGTCAGATAACTAAACATTTTAACCTGTTAGCTAATTTATATATAATTGAAAATAAGAAACTGTCAGATAACTAAACATTTTAACCTGTTAGCTAATTTATATATAATTGAAAATAAGAAACTGTCAGATAACTAAACATTTTAACCTGTTAGCTAATTTATATATAATTGAAAATAAGAAACTGTCAGATAACTAAACATTTTAACCTGTTAGCTAATTTATATATAATTGAAAATAAGAAACTGTCAGATAACTCTTAAGTTACCCTAAATTTGATGTTGTTTTATGACGTGCTATCGATTTGATGTTTTTATGACACTAGCTGTTTGTTTCATTAACTAAGTGTTTATCCTAATAGTTAATGATGTTGCAGTGTGAAGACAGTCAGAACAGTGACAATTCTCACCGGTTCGGTGTTGCCAGACGAAGGTACTCTCAACTCAGCAGTGACCATCCTGAAGCTGAGGTGATGCCCTTACCCCTGTCATTATAATGCACTTTCTAACTTTTATTATTATTTCACACTTCTCTATCTTTCAACCAAACCAAGTAATACAATTTTTTATGGTCAAATTGTAGGTAGCTACTCCTGTAATAGAAAAATTTCAATACAATAAAAAAATTTAATAGAAAAAAAATCAATATATAATAAAATTTAATAAAAATAATCAATGAAAATATTCAATAGCTACAATAAAAAAATTCAAGTATCTACCAATAATGATTTATGAGATAGCTACAAATGTTTGAAAAGTAATTTGATGAAAAGGAAAACCAGTTAAATTGACTGCTTGGTATAAAAATCACTTTATTACTTTTATTATTTAGCTACATGTTGTTGTTCAGTAAAATTTAGTTATTAGCAATGTAATATAAATTTGGTCTCTATTTGTTGATACAATTTTTTTTCAGGAGCAATTGAACGAGTGGGCAAACATGACTGGTTTCTTATGCGCCATTGGAGGTGTGTGTATGTCAAACAAATCCCCCTCTTCCCGAGCCCCCCAATTCTCCCCCTTCATGCAAATGGTGACTGGAGACTCGAAGAAAACATCCTACATCCACAACAACGCTCAGGACCTTCAGTGTTGTGCTGTCTCAGATTTTGTTGGTAAGCTGATTAATCTGCTGACATGCGGCAATGAGCGCCATGGCCACCAGATTCAGCGCCATGTGAAGGAGCTGGTGGGTCAGGAGATGTCGCCACACCTCTACCCAATACTATTTGACCAGATAAGGATAGCAGTGGAGAAATTCTTTGATCATCAGGCTCAGGTTATTGTGTCAGATGCCAACACCCTCTTCGTGGACCACATCATCTTCATCCTGAAGAATGTGCTGAAAAACAGGGCGGAGTTACCAGCAGAACAACTCGGTGTCACCTCCATTGAGCCTTTGATGCTCGGAGTGGTTAGGTATGTACGTCACTTGGATACTACAGTGCAGGTGATAGGCATCAAAACCAAACTATGTCAGTTAGTAACTGTCATGATGCTCAGGAGAGATGACCTGGCCTTCAGGCAAGAAATGAAGTTCCGGAATAAGATGGTGGAGTACCTAACAGACTGGGTCATGGGTAACAGTCATCAGATAGCCCCGACTGTGCCCATAGAGCAGGCCACGGCCTCCAGTTGGTCCTACGAGATCAATTCTTGCTGCCGAGATTTAGATCAGTCGTGCATGGAAGCCGTAGCTAGCTTACTGAGTGGTTTGCCTCTCCAACCTGAAGAAAGTGACAGAGGTGACCAGATGGAAGCAAAGTCTCAGCTTTTCCTCAAGTACTTCACCCTCTTTATGAACCTTCTGAACGACTGCACTGAGTCTCAAGAACAAATGGAGAAGGACCCAAATGTGAGGGAACAGCCACCAGGCACATTAACCGCTCTCCGCACTGCAGCAATACAAGCCATGTCCAACCTACTGTCAGCTAATATAGACTCTGGACTGATGCATTCCATTGGCTTAGGATATCAGAAGGACCTACAGACCAGAGCTGCCTTCATTGAGGTACTGACTAAGATTCTGCAGCAAGGTACAGAGTTCGACACTCTCGGCGAAAATGTCGTAGCAGATCGTCATGATCAGTTGGTACAGCTGGTGACGATGATAGGGGACAAAGGGGAGCTACCTATTGCCATGGCTCTCGCTAGTGTCGTCATGACTCCCCAGATGGTGAGATTAACCACCCAACAAGCGATTTATTCGATACTATAAAATATATTTTTTTCCTGTAAAACTTACTACCGTTATTTTTCCTGTATAATTTAATTACATTTCTCATCAGGATGAGTTGTCTCGCGTGTTTGTCACTATGTTTGACGCAAGGCACCTCCTATCCCCTCTGCTCTGGAATATGTTCTACAAAGAGGTGGAGGTGGCTGACTGCATGCAGACACTATTCAGAGGCAACTCTCTCGGTAGCAAGATAATGGCATTCTGTTTTAAGGTGCCTTTTGAACGCATTACACGAAATTAATTACCTTTCACCAAACTATAATATTTTCAAACTCATCTTTAAAAATTATTTCTTCTTTCAGATATACGGTGCTTCTTACCTGCATTCTTTGTTGGAGCCGCTAATCAAACCATTAGTGTACCCAACTACCCACAGATCCCAAAGTAGTGGAGCGCAGCCCCCCAGGAAAGTTTCCTATGAGGTAGATCCTGCTAGAATAAGTAACTCAGAAGATGTGAATGAGAACAGGAAGGAACTTATTGCCCTCACTAGTAAAGTCTTCGGTGCCATTGTTAATAGCTCTGACAGGTGAGTGCTATTTCAGTGCTATGATTCGTGATATTGCAAAGTGCTAGTGACTTGACACTCTTTTTTTTTCAGATTTCCCCCTCAGTTACGCAGCATGTGCCACTGCTTATACCAAGTTCTCAGCAAACGTTTCCCTCAATTTCCCCAGAATAACATTGGTGCTGTTGGAACTGTCATTTTCCTGCGCTTCATCAACCCTGCAATAGTTTCTCCATACGAAACAGGTATAGTGGAGGTACAACCAGCTCCACACGTTAAGAGAGGACTGATGCTCATGTCTAAGATTCTTCAGAACATTGCTAACCACGTGGAGTTTAGCAAAGAGCAACACATGTTCCCTTTCAACAATTACCTCAAACAGAACTTCGAGGCGGCGCGTAGGTTTTTCATAGCAATCGCCAGCGACTGTGAGAGTGTAGAACAAACCAGTCACAACATTTCCTTCATTAGTGACGCTAATATACATGCCCTGCACAGACTACTGTGGAACCACCAGGAGAAGATAGGCGAATATATGAGTAGCAGCAGGGCCAATAAAGCCGTTGGCAGGAGACCTTTTGACAAGATGGCCACATTGCTAGCGTACTTAGGACCCCCCGAACACAAGCCCATGGATTCTCAGTGGAGCAGTGTAGATATGACGAGCACAAAGTTCGAGGCTATCATGTCGAAGCACAACATGCATGATAAAGACGACTTCAGAGTGGTCAAAACACAGAACATATTCTACCAGTCTGGTACTTCCAAGATTGGCAACCCTGTGTTCTACTACATTGCCAGGCGGTACAAATTAGGCGAAATTAATGGTGATCAGCTGATATACCACGTGATCCTCTCACTAAAGCCTGTGTGTCGAAAACCATTCGAACTTGTGATAGACTTCACTCACACCTGTACAGAAAACAGATTTAGGACAGAGTACCTGCAGAAGTGGTTTGTTGTTCTTCCAGATCTTGCCTACGAGAACATTCACGCTGTGTACATCTACAATGCCAATTCATGGGTGAGAGAGTACTCGAAGTACCATGACAGAGTCATTGCACCTCTCAAAGGTCACAAGAAACTCATTTTTCTGGATACATTTTCCAATCGTCTCAGTGATTACATCAGTCCTGACCAACAGAGATTGCCAGGAGCAACTGTTGCATTGGAGGAAGACTTAAAGGTTCTTAATAGCTTTTTAATAATTATGTAAATTTATCATTAAAATGTCTCCAGTAGTCTTTTTTATGTATTTCATAATTTATTTTTTAATTTCAGGTATTCCACAACGCCCTTAAACTGTCTCACAAGGACACCAAGACATATATCAAAGTAGGACCTGGAGCCATTCAGGTCACTTCCGCAGAGAAATCAAAACTGGTTGGCCAGCAAGTGTATCTCAATGATGTTTATTATGCCTCTGAGATAGAAGAGGTTGGTACACTCCTTAGCCATTACTTAGTCTAGTAATTCAGTAAGTTTGAACGATTAAACACATTAGCTATTGTCTTATTTCTCCAGCTCATTGTATATTACATAGATATTAATATTAGCTACCCAATGATGTTTCTTCTTTATTATTTCATAATTGTTCATTATTAAGAGCTAATGGTTTATTAATGATGTTCTTATTGTTCAGGTATGCTTGGTAGACGACAACCAGTTTACACTTACCATCGCCAATGAATCTGGCCCACTGTCATTCATCCACAATGAATGTGACAATATCGTCCAAGCAATCATCCACATACGCACCCGATGGGAACTCTCTCAGCCTGACTCTGTCTCAGTCCACCAGAAGATAAGACCAAAGGATGTCCCCGGAACCCTACTCAACCTGGCACTGCTTAACTTAGGCTCTCTTGATCCCAATTTACGAACAGTTGCTTACAATTTTCTGTGCGCCATCGCCACGTTCTTCGACATGAAGATTGAAGGGCTTTTGCATGAGACTTCAGGTATCTGCATTCCTAATAATAACACTCTCTTCATAAAGCATATTAGTTCGAGATTGGCAATAACTGAGTCGCATTTAACCGTGGAGTTTTTGGAAGAGTCTGTACAGGGTTTCAGGTCCTCGAATATCGAACTGAAGCACTTGTGCCTCGAGTACATGACGCCTTGGCTGCCTAACTTGAGAAGGTTCTGCACTGCTGAAAATGAAAAAAAAAGGCATAAGGTGGTAATACTCCTCGATAAGATGATTACACTCACCAAAGAAGAGGAAGAGATGTATCCATCTATCCAAGCCAAGATCTGGGGTAACATAGGTGTTATTCCTGAGTTAATAGACGTAGTTCTGGACTCGTTTCTTAAGCGCTCTGTAACAGGAGGTTTGGGGTCTCCCCAAACTGAAGTAATGGCCGACACTGCTGTGGCTTTGGCTTCAGCCAATGTGGCTCTAGTGGCTCGTAAAGTAATCGGTAGATTGTGTAAAGTAATAGACAAGACTTGCGCCTCGCCCACTGCTACTTTAGAACAACACTTGATGTGGGATGACATAGCGATATTGTCTCGGTACCTTCTCATGCTCTCCTTTAACAATCGGTTAGACGTGGTAACACACCTCCCCTACCTCTTTCACACAGTGACTTTTCTGGTCTACACTGGGCCTGTATCCATGCGGGCATCTACCCACGGGCTGATAATCAACATAATTCATTCATTGGTCACATGCACCGATCCCAGTTTCGGTGAAGACACTCTGAAGATTCTCAAGCTCTCTCTGGACGAGTTCTCTCTGCCTAAGTTTTACCAATACTTCGGCATCAGTCAAGTGAAGAACCCTGCCGTGACTGCTTTCAGGTCCTCTTTTAGGGTGTCCACTGACAAGAGTCTCAAGTACGGTGTTGAGTTGCCTGGCATGCCTGACAAGGCAAAGATGCCACTGGTGTCCCTGGAGGCGATCACTGACGCTCTTCTCGAGATAATGGATGCATGTAGAAGAGATGTTCTTGATTGTGACTGGCTTCAGACTTGGACAGGTCTGGCCAAAAGTTTCGCTTTCCAGTACAACCCTGCACTGCAAGCCCGGGCTCTGGTCGTTTTTGGAACCATCTGTGAGTTTCACATAGTTTCCAGACGTATTGATAAGTATATTTTAATATGACTATGTTTATTCTAGCCTTTAATTGCTATTTATTTATCTTTTGAATACTTAAATAAGATCTTTTGTAACATTTGTTTTGTGTTCCAGGCCAGAACATCACAGACCAGGAAGTGAAGCAGCTCCTTCGATTCTTGGTGGAGGCAATAAAATGTTTTGATGACGCAATAGACCTCATTGACGCCATCATCATGTGTCTGACGAGAGTACAATGTCTACTCAGACCGAACTCTCCGACTCACCTATACATATTCTGGGTTGCAATATTCGTGCTCGAGTTTGATGAGGTGCTTCTGTACGCATCTGGCTTGGCAATGCTCGAAAACAACCTCCACAATCTCGACTGCCAAGGGAGGTTCGATAACGAAAAGCTGGAAGATGTGCTCATGAAGGCCAGGGAACCTATGGAGTGGAACTTCAAGCAGCTTGACCATAATGTCGGCCTAAACTTCAAGTGTGAGTGGATGGATTTCTAAATGTAACAGATATTATCAATTGCTAGATAAATGTGAAATATATGATAGCTATTAATATGAATAATTTGTGATTTGAGTTAAATATTAATTCAGACCTAGCTACTTGAGTTAGGTTGTAATTATTCAAAGTAATAAAGTTAATTCCCTCTTCAGCTAACTTCCACTTTGCTCTGGTGGGACACCTGATCAAAGGTTATGGTCACCCCCAGCCAACCACTGTGGGCCGCACCGCCAGAGTACTGTCGACGCTTTTAAGTATAGTGGCTAAAGCCCCTTGTCGGGACAAGTTCGAAGTAGCTCTCGACAACGTGGCGTACCTCTCCGCTTTAGTGCATGTCTCTGAGGAAGTCAGGTCTCGGTGTCATCTTAAGTACTCCATAGCTAGGAAGCTCAGCAAGTCTTCCAGTTCTGACACTTTCCCTGTGGGACTCCATCTCAACCTCGGTGAGAATAAATTAACTGTTATAATGGTATGGGCTCACTATGCTTACTCTCGCATTGAGTTTCGGTGTCGTACCTTCAACATTTTACACCTATTTTCCAACTAAAATAATATTCGTTGTGTATTCATTAATTTAGTGTACCCTAACACTATAACTGTTCTTCCTTCACGCTCAACAAAGTGATTGTAACTTAAAAGTGATAGCACCATGAATTGCATTTCTCATTATTCCAATAGGTAACATGGGTAACCAGACTGCTATCAACGCTACTACGCAGACCTCTGCCCACCGATCTGCCAATGCCCAAGGAGGGGACTATACCGTCAGTGGGGCGGTGTCACCTGTCAATCAGTCCATTACCAACCTCGCGCTATTCGCCCATGGCAGCTACTCGAGCGGTGAGTGGGGCGGAGGGTTGATGGGGTGATAGGTGGAGGGAGGGAGGGAGGAGAATGATTTGTAGTATCAATATCGATAGATAAGTTCTTGGTTTCCTCCATTTGTTCGATCCTGAAGCTGCTAGTGCTGAATGGAAGAGAATGAGGGTGGCCCGAACTGTTGTAAATTTAGATTATGTAGCTAGCTATTGTCTATTTTCATTTTAACCATGTTTATTATTTTTTAACGCTACTTGCAGTTTTAGATGATGTAGTAGTTGAATGTACAATTACTAAAGTTTGTTTCTCTGTTTCAGGCATAGGTAGTCTTGGTAACCTATCAGGAGCCACTTCGACAACAACACTGGGCAGTGGGGGCAGCAATACTCCTGTCAACAGTTCATCTATCAGTGGAAGCACTGCCACACTCAGTCTCAACACCAACCAACAGGTAAGCTGATGTTACATCAGTATGCCAGCCTAACCATAGGTACATTCCTAACTAGGGAATGTATATTTTTATCTTTGTTATTATTCGCTCTTGTATAACTTGTATTATGACGTCAGTAATCATAATTGTATTCTAAAATAGGCAATTAAAAAAAATCGAGTTTTGTATCATCTGTTATAGCTCTGAATATATCTATCCATTTAGGTAGCTCATGTTAATTTTAATAATATTTTCAATTAGCTAGTGTTATTCATCTTCCATTTTTAAACTTTATTTTTTCACTGATCCATATTATTATTTTTCTTCAGGACCCGCCCACATACGCACTCTCTGCCTCTCCGCCCCCTTCACAACACAGGAGCGTCACGCCCCAACACCACAGAGTCACGGTGTCTTGGGGCGGTGGTGCTTCTCCTGACGAAGGCTCACACCTGGTGAGTACAGACTTAGCTAGGCACTGACTGAGGTGAAATGGGGATTAATACACTTTATTCAGTAGTTGTAGATAGAAGAGTAGAAAAGAAATAGTACGTGTGGGTAACCTTATTTATCCGAAAAAGAAAACAGGGTTATCGAGCTATCGGACGATTCCACATTTTCGGACATTTGAGATAAAACTAAACAGCGAGTCATTTTAATTCCTTATTTTAATTGGTATCTATGATACCTGCAGGTATCATGGATTTCAATTAAAGTTAAAATGCAAGCATCATGGAAACAAAGTAAAATAATGAGTTAATATGTTAAATTATATAGTTTTTTAAATGTCCTAAAATGCGGAACCGTCTTACTATTTGAAACTTACCCTAGTGCTGAAATGTTTGCCTCATCCATTCCCTTAAATCCCTGTCAATTAAATGACTTGACTAGCACGCCTATAGAGTAGAGTTGAAGCTGCAGCGCACATGATGCTACTAATAAAAAATGTCTACATAACATTACTATTAAAATTGAAAGAAAATGCTTGTCGTCAGTTAATTATTTATTTACATGCAACATATAATGTTAAATTTGAAAGATTTGGGTAAGCGCCACGAGTTTTACTCTATACACCATTTAAACTTATGCTTTATACTTTTTAGAGTGTACAGTACCCATCTCTATAGAGTACCCATATGTATGACTAGATGAATAGCTCCTCCAAACTCATATGCCTAAGTGTAAGTTCTGAGTTATCGAACAGTTCCATTTTCGATCATGTAAGAAAAAATATATACAGTGTACTCCCTCCATATGACATTAAACCATTCCAGAGTTGGGATCGTGAGGCGAAATCGTTGTATGGTGGGCAATAGAAACCTATGGTAATTAGCTAGCAAATGCATATCGGTATCTCAGTGACTCCGACAAATAGAAGATCAGCATTTTACTGACGAATTCAGAGACGTGTGAGCATGGTGTGGAGTGAACGCCCCTTCCACTCCTTCCCCCATCTCATCTTCCTGTGCATTCACCCCTTGTGCTTGTTGGTGACATCCACCCCCACACTGGTTCAGCTTTCCTCACCTGGGAGCTCCTCCAGTGACTATTCTGGTTTCATCTCATTATGGCCCAATTTCCTCTTCTGTCCCTTGACCTCTGGTAAATGAGGGACTTCCTCACGGACAGCTCCTCGATTTTTTCGGATAACCTGTCCTACTCGGGTTTCTCTAGTTTCTCCTGCATCGCCCTCACCCCATAATCAGCAGAATAGTAATGTCCCTCTCTCCGGTATCTCCATTATACAACTTAATTCTATGGAACCTAACACTCTCTTCCTAAACTTATCCCTTACAGGAAACCAAGCCCCCGTCCGAGCTAGTCCCTGGCTACACGGCGTTGTGCCAGGACAGAGCCGGGGATGGGGGTTTTACTCAATCAGTTTTAATTACTCATCTTAATTTGAAGCACCTTAACGACGGCACCTCTGAGTTCGCCGGCGTTACAATCGAGCCTCATGATTATTCACACCAGATCATCAATGTTTATCTCCCTCCGATTTATTCATGTCCCAGAGGTTATCAGCCTCACTTTGTGGCTCTTTTAGATCACTCGGCTGATAGCCTGATACCGTTGTAGTAGGCAACTTCTACTCCCATAACACAACCTGGAGCTCCCTTACATCCAATGCTCGTGCAGTTAAACGAGGCGAAGAGATCCTCGCAGCAATCAACACTAGCTCCCTCTGTCTATTGAACTCCCTGTCACGTATCAGGGTCCTATCAGCTGGAACAAATCTTCACCTGACTTCTCTCTCATTTCCGGACATCTGGCCTTCATGCCCGAGTGGAACTGCCTCACCAATACTTGGTTCCGACCACCTACCAATCATCATAAAGTTAGACCTTCAACCCCCTCCCATCTGAAGTTTGAAGGAAATCATGTAGGAGCTTCAACAGCGCTGATTGGGCTCTGTTGGAGGTGACCTTCGAGGCCATCTTTGTAGCTACAAAGATGGGTAATAAAGTTTTCATAGAGGCCTTGCTGCAAGCTGATAAGAAGAGAGATCTGATTCGTTGTGTTGACCCCTCCTTTCCTCTATTGAGGATCCTCAATTACGACATCACCCTCTCATTACGAGACCATGCCCGATCGCAATGGTGTCAGCACTTGGATCGGGTCACAAACGAAGGGAATCCTCGCACTTTTTGGAGCCTTCTTCGTTCTCTGTCCCGTCGCCCCCATCAGCTGAACCCAACCAGCCAGTTTCATTCGCCAACCCTCAACTTTTCACTAGGACAATGCAATAGGTTTCAACAAACTTGCTAGACCCTGCTACCCGTAGACTAATCAGAAGTATACACCGCTCGTACCCTCTTGACCACGCCGTTTTCATGTTCTTGAAACAGCAATTTCACCTATCCATAGCCAATTCGGGAGCCTCTAAAGCATTGACCACCTCAAACACCTAGGCCCTCACGGCATCTGCTTTCTCACAAAACTTTTCAATCTCTCCCTCACATCTACGGACATCCCAGCCCTCTGGAAGTCTGCGGTTGTTCTCCCCATCCCAAAACCTGGTGAACCTCTCCACTTAGTGACCTCCTTCCGACCAGTCAGCCTGCTATTGCCAGCTGGTAAGGTCGTAGAGAGAGTGCTGCTACCACAGCTACCAGATCACCTCGCCATCTCTGACTCCCAACATGGTTTCCGCGAATGCCGATCCACCAACTCTTCTCTTCACTCACAGTATTTTGATATCGTTCAACTTGACTTCACCCCCCGGCCTTACTATCGCCGCAGCAATAGACCTATCCAAGGCCTTTGACTACATTCACACTGACACCGTCATCTGCATGCTGGCATCCTCGTCCCTCTGGGATAATACATGGAGAGATGGCTTGCCGTATATTTGAGGGGGCATGTTCAGCGTCATTACATAGGCACCGGTATATTAGATCTGGAGTCCCGCTGAGTTCAGTAATTTCTTCTGTTCTATTCAATTTCTTCGTTTATGACCGCCCCACCACCTCTGCCCCACCAGACTACTTCACCTTCGCAGTAACCAATCCGAACATCCCCAAAGCCGATGAAGAGATTAACAAGGGACTGGCCGATGTGTCCACATAGACGGCGTCTAAAAACCTGACCATCTCACCCACCAAACCCTCGGTCACCCTATTACCCCCGATTCGGCTCAATCAATATACCATCCACAGATATTCCTGAATAATACTCTCCTTTCCATATGTAAGTCATCCACCATCCTGGGAGTCACTTTCGCAACTCACCTTTTTTTCATCCCCCATATCCAGTCCGTCATTACCGGAGCTTCTGGCCGCCTCGGTGTCCTCAAGGTTCTGACCGGCACCACATGGGGTCTCCAATAGGTGATTCTCCTACAGACCTATAAAGCCCTCATGCCATCCGTCACCTCGTATGCTTCCCTAGTCTTGCGTCATGTAGCGTCTCCAAAGACTCAAAAAATACGCCCTCCGTTTGTGTACGGGCAGCCTTCAGATGCCTGGCATAGGACCATCTGCATTCAGAGCTCATGATTCTCTCTGTATCCCAGCACCTCGACTTAAGCACACCTTACCCATCTCGCCCCTTTCACCTTGAATCTATCTTCCCCGGGGGCCGGGGGCCAACGCGCCATAAAGAACACCTTATCCACCTTGTACTTTGTCGACGTGTTTCATTTTGTGCTCGACGGAATCCTTCCTGAGGACTAGTACAGGGAGGCCATCGGGTTGGCCCATATTGAGGCCGTCCTGTGCTGCATAACCGTGTGCTGCAATCACCCGCCCCTCTCGTCTGCCCTTCAGAAAACTGGTCTCCTTTGCTTCACCAAGTCCGCACTTCCCAGTTGGGATCAGGCTTTTGCTCCAGACTTGGCAACTACAGGTTTCGGATCGGTAGGGCGATTTCACTGGCCTGCCCTGATTGCGGCTTGGGAGACTAAACTGCACTCCACGTGTTCAGCTGCGGAGCGAGCACCCAATCTCTTTATCCGGCTGATCTTTGGTTTGAACCCGGGACGGTAGCGGACCACCTCCTCATGCTTCTTAGTTTCGGTCATCTCCAGAGGCTTCCCCCTGAGGGAAGTTAAATAATAATATTTATTATCTATATTTTTTCATACATGATGGAAAACGTGGAACTGTCCAATAATCAACACTAGTTTATTTTCCCATCAAATTATAATAGCTCTTCTTGTGTCATTAGGAACTAGAAGTTTATAATAAGTCAAAAAGTATCTGGTTAAATTTCTGGTCGCTATGAGTGAATTTCAATTGATTAATATTTGAAATTCAACATTTGCTGCTCTCGGTTGAATCCATGATAGAAAGTTGATGTTTATTGTGTGTTACCAACACACGAAGGAAATTTTGTTGTTATTTTCTCCCAAAATGTTTGATTGTGTAATAATTGTTAAGTTTAAAAACAATTTGTTTATTTTTGTATTAGTAATAACATAGATGAATTTACTAAATTTCCCAACAAGGTATTTTTTGTGTAGATAAGTATGTACACACTGCACAGTCACTAATTTGTTGTACTTTGGTGTAACTAGTTAGAAGGGTGAGGGTAGCACTAGTATTAGTCGTGTAGAGGAGTCTGTTTGCACGGGAGCACCGACAAATGAGCCAAGAACAATTGGGCCCCAGAACAATTGAGCTTGTAAAATTTTTGGACAGCAGGCACATTAAAGAAGGTTTACTTTGTTATTACATTAGCAATGGTCTTCAATGAAGTTGATACAGTATATTCTACATAATAAAAACGGACTCTGTGACAACCCGGGGTATTAAGATTTTACTCTTGTGTAAAATAGGAATGCAAAGCTATCTGTATAATATTTATTACGTAAGCTGGCCTGATTTGCTCGCAATACTTCACTTTTTTAGTGTAGTCTTAATTTTCTGTATTTATACTTCTAAATTTATTTGATTGCTTAAATTTTATTATATGGATTAATTTAAAAATCGTAGGGTGACGATATTGAGTGGAACTTTTCATCGCTCTGTGCCACCTTTCAATGGCATTAGTGGGTTGAGCCTTAAATATACCTTCATGAAGTATTAATTGTCCTGGGCTCAATTGTCTTAGGGCCAAACTGTCGGTCCACGGTTTGCACGGCCATGCCTCAGTGTGATATGTGATAGCATCCCCATACTGCTATTATTAACGATACAGTGAATCCCCATAGTGCTATTAATAATGCATTTCTCTAAACAGCAGCGGCTTATTTCCCCCCCTCCCATGAATGTGGTACACAGCACCAATATTATCCCCGGAGTGGTTGTGGTCCATGGTTCCCCCACCAACACCTGCTCCACTTCCAGCATTAACATGATACAGAACCAGTTTCTTCAGCCAGAGGGACTTTTACGTTCTAACCAACTGTCACCTCCAAGTCACTCTTGCTCTCAGCTTTCGGCCAACAAGGCCGGGGCATTGGACCCCAAGTCATGGAAGTCCTTGGACCTGGACCCTCATAATAGAGTCAAACCTGTGTATAGAAACCAGCGCTCGTCGTCGATGCCCACACCCAAGGTTTATTCACCATGTGGTTGTGTTTTTTTGATCTCTTCTTCACTTTAATCTTCAAATCTTCTCCACTAATTTCAGTGATTTGGCACTAAGGCTTCAGAAAATATTGTGACTAGTTAACTACACAATGGAATGTGCTACTCATCTACTCGGCATAACGAACTCTATACATTGATTAGCTTAATACATCCACATTCTATGAAGATACGAAACACTGCAGTTCTGCCACATCTTACATTGCCGCCACTTGCAATGTTGCCACATCACTGATATTTAGATACCTAATTTCGTCATCTTCTGATGGAGCAATGGAACTAATTGGAGGTTCTCTGTCCTCTTTAACATGGAGATCCTCTGTCCTCTTTACTATGGAGATCCTCTTTTCTCTTTACCATGGAGATCCTCTATTCTATGCAGGTCCTCTTTACCATGGAGATCTTCTGTCCTCTATACCTTGTAGGTCCCATGTCCTCATTACCATGGAGGTCCTCTGTCCTCTTAGCCATGGAGGTCCTCTGTCCTCTTAACCATGGAGGTCCTCTGTCCTCTTAACCATGGAGGTCCTCTGTCCTCTTAACCATGGAGGTCCTCTGTCCTCTTAACCATGGAGGTCTTCTGTAGTTGAGTAGTTAGTTTCAACACAGTAGTTAGTTGAAGTTTCATGTTAGTTTCCGCATGATAGTACCTACATACCTACTTTTATCATTCCTTTTTATAATCTTCAGCCAATCTAATAATTCTTCAGCCAATGAACTATTTTACCATCTAAATTTATTATTAGCAACTTGTGTCGATGTTACTTATTGGTTACCTTTGATATAATGTTCTAAATGTTCTTTCTTTTATCTTTATCTTATAATAATGCAGATAGCAGAATATATAGTCTATGCACACTCTACTAGTTACATAACTACTGTACTAATCCTTTATTAAATTATTAGAAGTCTGTTCTCATTGTATATACTATAAAATATGTGATGACTGTTTATATAGTTTTCCTGTTGAATTCCTTTATCTAATTTCATTTCATCAAGATGAATGTCTAACATTTTCTAAATTATTCCAATTCTTCAGATTAATGTTGTAACTATCTATCTTTTATCCATCAGAATGACATGTCTCCAGCCCATCAGCCCCAGGGGCACCACCCCCATCCTTCTGCTGCAGGCACCAACACTGCCCCGACTGGTAAGGAGTGATAGTCACAAGAAATTTTTTATTAGTACTTCAAATTAGTAGTGTAGAAATAATATTCCTTACTGTGGTTACATGCATGAAATTCTGCCACAGAAATATTGAAAATAATGGATAAACTTTACTGGATTCATCAGTAGAGTAAGTTCCACGTTATTGGGCGATTCTACATTTTCAACCATAAAAGTAAAAACTATATTGCTAATGACATATTAAATCGTTATTGTAATTAGTATCCATGGTACCTGCATGTATCATGGATACCAATTAAAAACGAGTTAAAATGAAGTAGCTATCATTCTCACTGAGTGGTACTAGATTTAATGATGTGTTTTATGATAGTCAGGTAAAAACTTAGAATTCTTGTGGTTAGTTGAGGCCTATGAGAATTAGTTGGACCACCCATGCTATGGACGGGGTTTAGGCTCATAAGTTTGGAAAATTAAATATAGAACTTAGAAGGTTAGGAAATATAAACCATAGTGTTCAGTAGTATCTTGGAGTTCAGTATAGAGTTAGCAGTAGGAGAACCGTAGTCTCAGTATCCCGCCCAATAATTCGTTAATAACATCCCTTATTATTATTATTGGTATATTTTAAATACCGGTCTTAAAAAAGTTAGTTCTACTAATGTAAAGCAGTCTTCCATCTCTCTTTTAGTGAATGATAGAGTAGGTAAGAAAAATGATAATGATTATCTTTGTTCTCATGAGGTGTAAGTGGCAGCACCTCCAGTAGCATAACGGCTGCTAGTAGCAGACGGAGCAGCACTGGCTCTAACAGAAGAGATGCCCGGGTGAGCGTCAGCAACGAAAACAACATGCTGCTCGACCCTGATGTTCTGACAGACAATGTCACTCAGGTTCTGGTTCTGACAGTCATGGCTACTCTGGTCAAGTGCACCAACGACGAGGCACAGCTGCGAATTCTCTACGAGTATCTTGCAGAGGCCACTGTCGTCTTTCCGAACTGTTTCAGTGTTCTGTGAGTTCATTATAGCTACTCTAAGCCGTGATAAGAAATGTGTAGGAGAAGATGGTGAACAATGGGACAATAAATACAGAAAGGTAGATATTTCATATAGCTACGATCAGTATAATATGAAAAACAGAAAATCAGTATGTAATATTTATATTTCTGTTTTAAATGAAACTAACTAGAATACTATCACATTTTCCGTTTACTAGGAAATAATTAAATAAAAAAACTTTTTTTGTCCCATTGTATAGCCACAACACTGGTGAACAATGGGACAGTTCATTCAACTTTTATATGTTTAAGTTTTTGTCGAATTTTAAGTTAGAATTATCTCTTTATGTTGTTTTATACTCAGTTGGTTCATATAATATCAGTTTAATAACTTGGAAAATAAACCACTTTGTTCTTGAGTCTTCACCTTATACACGATATCTCAAATTTATCTTTTTCATTCTTTGGCTTAGTAATTACATCAACAGAATACGTTTTAGAAGTTGCATCGAGCTCTACAAACAATATCATAATATCCTTCATTTTCAACTTTTTCCGTATAGATTCGAGTTCCACCGATCTTCCAGTCAACATATCTTCGTTCACTCCTTCAGCGAATTATCAGTTAGATCGAGTTCCATTGCAATCATGCTAAGTCGTTTTCTCCTATCATGTGATTTTTTTTTCTATGCTGTGATTCGTGATAACCTGTGATTGCTTGAACAATTGATAATGAAATGTTTTTACATTTACAAAAATACCTGAAGCTACAGAGCTATCAGGGTCTGATTTACAGTGGAAAACTGCATTCAAATTCTTTAATATTTGATCGTTAAAGGGGAAAAATTTTGTCCCCTAACACTGTCCAATTGTTAACCATATGTGCTGTCCCAATAATCACCATTACGCATTATTTAAAACACGTGTTTATAGTGACTCAACCACTAAAGTAAAAGGTAATCCTTTCATTTGATCATATCTTACATATTACTCAATATTATAGAAGAATGCCGTAAGCATTATTTGTTCAATTGACAAATGTACATCAATTGAAAATAAATTACTAAAATTTTGGTTTTCTCACCTCTAAAACAAGTTTTCGCTTTTACACGGAGCTGACTGCACCTTACCTGCTAACTGAAATGCGACTGAATGCGCTAAAGTGTGCATACTTTACCCTCAAAATGCTATTAGAAATTACCCTGGAATAAAATAATTATTCAACCTGTCCCATTGTTCACAGTGTCCCATTGATGACCATCTTCCCTACTTCTTGCTTATCCGTAACAATTTTTCAGACACTCTCTTCTGGACGGGAAAATCGGCCTGATGCTAGAGAATAGTCAGGACCCAATAATACTTAGTGCAATTCAAGCGATCATCAAAAACCTGGTGGCTTACGAGGTTCAGCACACCAGTCAGAATGTCCCCCATATTCAAGTCTGTGGGTTTGGAGGACTGTGGAGATCTGCAGCTACTTTCACAAAAGTGAGTGCTATGCATAGTCTTTCACAATCTCAAACTAAAACCAACAGTACAACAACACACAAATTACTATACACATTCTCTGGACCATCTGTGGACTCACCCTCAAGAGGTCACTCCGTTTCTGAGTGGTAGCTATTGGGTTAACATAGGCTGTTTACCTACAGGGACCTAAGAGTGTGCAAAATGATATTAGTGCAATTCAAATATGGTATTTTTTTGTATATCCCGGCTCGCTTGACCATCTTAATATGTTTCTTAGTCTGTTGACATCATCAATATATATTGAGCTTCAAATATTTTTAACCTGTTTTTGGATTCAGCCTGAGAACTGCTCGCCACCTACCAAGGAGCTGTTTGTGAATGCTCTAGAGGTTTTGGTGGAGACTTGCCTGCCGGTGGATGATACTTTAGAACAAGAGATGCACCAGTACCCTTCAATGCTGTCTGTCTCCTCTGTCAATTTATCATCGTCCATGTCATCCCTTACGCTCGCCTCACCCACTGAAAAAGGTAACTACCAACCTACCTAGGTAACTATGAACCTACCTAGGAAACTATGAACCTACCTAGGAAACTACCAACTTAACTAGGAAACTACCAACTTACCTAGGAAACTACCAACTTACCTAGGAAACTACCAACTTACCTAGGAAACTACCAACTTACCTAGGAAACTATCACCCAACCTAGGAAACTGTCACCCAACCTAGGTAACTATGCACCTACCTAGGAAACTACCAACCTACCTCGGTAACTACCAAACAACCTCGGTAACTACCAGCCTACCTAGGTTTATGTCTATCTACCTACTTTATCTATCTACCTACCTACCTAGGTAGGTAGGTAGATATCTAACTACTCATGGACCGACAATTGGGCCCCAAGACAATTGACAATAGTGACAGAAGACACAATAAGGAAATATTAGCTAGCTTGTTATTACAGTAGCAATGGTCTTCAATTAAGTTTATAAAGTAGACTGATAAAAACGGACTTGAGATATCCCGGAGCATTTTGATTTTGTATTAAAAAGCAATGTATACATAGCTAAATAGCTGACTCATACGAGGTTCAGCTGAGAATAAATAGGAAACCTGATTAAACCTTAAACGTTGAGTTTAAATAACCTCATAATAATGAGCTATATAGCTAATATTTAACTTTTACTTGAAGCTTTATCAAGGTTTGACGATTGTTGAAATAGCTTGATTTGCTCTCACATAGTTCACTTTTTTAGTATAATCTTGATTTTCAGTAACTATTTATACGCTCAAATTTATTTGCACCGTGATCTTGCTCCAATTTTTTTTATATGTATATATTTAAAAATAGGGTGACGATATTAAGTCGAGCTGCATTTCGTTCTGTTCCATACTCCAATTGCATTAATGTTACGAGGCAGATCTTCCATGACACGGCTGTAGACAAACCAGAAACCTGGTTTGAAAAAGGGTTTCTTCTGAATGGCTTTCTTATCCACGAAATAAACCTTAATTAAGCATTAAGTAAGAGTTGAATGTAATGCATTCATTGTTTTTTATAGAAAGGCACAATTTTTATTCTTTGGGTTGCAGCCGAGTCCGCTATAATCAGAGTCTATGGTATCAGCTTAATAAAAGACAAAGCGAGCCTTCTGTATTGTGTCTGCTATCAAATTTTTTATGGGCTCAATTGTCCTGGGCTCCATTGTCTTGGGACCCAACTCAAGTTCTCAACACTGTGACGTAATGATGGCGCATGCGCAGTATCTTATGAGTAAAATTAAAGCTGCATTGAGAGTCACTGTCAAGTGTGGGAGTATTCAAATCATTACTAGTAGCTATTCAATAATAGAAACTCTCTATTTTTGCATCACAATATATCTCGAAAGTTTTAAAAATTGGCCCGAAAAAAGAAGTGCAGGTAAGTTTTTTTCCTTATCAACTTTTAAAATTTTCTTGTACATTTTTGATAAAAAAAGTTATTTAAGAATAAGATGTTCTATTGATAGATTTTTTAAATGCAAACGTTGTGATGATGATAACATCACTGTACTACTTAGGAAAAATAAAGCTATTAACACTAACCATTGCTTAATTAATTACAGTAGCATTGACATTAAGCCGATACTAAATGTGAAATTGGTTTCAAATAGTACAATACATCATGTAGACTTATTGCTGCACATCCCCGGGGGAATGGTAGGAACTCTTCCAACCTCTTTTCAGTCGAAGGTGCTTCATAGCTGTCCGAGGGTGGTAACTGCTCAACTATTTAGCTTCTGATTGTAATGTTGAGCTGGCGAAATATCTTCACATCTAAAGAAGTTAGATGTCGTATAATAGCTGGACTGAAACTCATAACATTTCCACCAGAGCCGGCAAATGTTCAAGAGATGAGGATATTTAATCATAGAAAGTTCATATAAAAATTAAATCCTAACGGGTCTGCTGTCCGGTCTTCCCTTGGTATGGAGGATGCCGGTTTATATCCAGAAACTTATCCAGAGCTTGATGTAACCCAGGCCATCTATGTGGCTACGGCTAAATCATCGACTAGCAATAGATCGTGTAGTTGCGACCAGGCTATACAAGCAGTTAAAACTGCTCAAGCTACTGGAATTAATTCACATGAACCATAAGTTGACGAAAAGGAAATGGATATAGACCTTAGACTGAACATTTTTAAAGTCCTGATTTACAAAACAAAAGATGGAACTCTACGAAAAGAAATTGAATTCCAACCCTAAACAATCAGCTCAACCCAAAAACCTCTAACCACGATCGATTCGACTAATTATTTGCAAATGTAAAATTCATAAAATTCTAATCAATATAACCTACAGCAGAAGCAAATTTTTGTAACCTTAACATGTTCAAAGTAGACAAAGAAATGAAACAATGAAACAATGAAACAACAATGAAACAATTTTATTCAAGAATACAGTATGGTTAAAAAATAATTCAGTACATTAAAATAGGTAACAAAACAATAGATTGAGTGGTAAATTCGATAAAATAAGTGAAGACTACTACAAAATAAAGGCTGGACTGTGGAAGTGAAAACCGAACAAGGATAACAGATACAAGAACTGAACACATTGATATCTGATGAAATTACTATAACTCCACATCGGAAATTCAATGAATCACAAGTAGTAATCATTTGCTGTCTGGTCAAATGATGCACAGAAGAAGGAAAAGTGAATTGCGTTTCAGAGGCTGGCGTCATCATCTGTAATTAACTCGTCTATTTCCCGAAAAAATTTGTATCAGAACATACATTCCACTCCCGAGAAGATGTCAAAGCTGCCAACGTTACGGACATTCAACACTGAAAAGTCGATGAATCACTCTTGTATGCGGTCGCTGCATCGGTGATTTTAACGGTAACCATAATTCATATGACTGTGAACGAACTCCTTACTGTCTTCACAAAGATGAAAGTCACATGATATCATCCAGAACTTGCTCAAAATATCTAATCGGTTAGTTAGATGTTAGGTATCTTCATACTCCTTTTTCCTAAACCCAACAAGAACCATCTTTACCCCTCTAATTATCACCATATTGCATTAACAAGTTGCCTCTGCAAATTAATAGAACGAGTTGTCAATGTAAGACTCTTCTGGTATATAGAAAAGAAAAAGGTAATTCATCCAAACAAATATGGCTTCCGAAAACTTGGGATTACCTCATATATACTCACCCATATAGATACATATATCAAAATTGTATTTGTAACCAAGGAACATGTTGCTGCTGTGTTCATCGATCTCCATTGAGCCCATGATACCACCCGGAAATACCACATCTTATCTAATTTAGCTACGTACAATAGGCATTATCCGATCCTTCCCCACATCACTGAGTTGCTCTCAGTTTGCTCTCGTTATTAACGGTCTCCCCTCCAAATGCCCCCACACATAAAAGCATCAGTCTATGTTGACGACTCATCTAATTGACCATCAATGCCGCAGATGCTTGGAATACGTCACATGGGTTCACATTCTCCAGTCAAAAAACTGTTATCTTGCATTTCCATCGCACACGAGGAATCTTTCCTCCACTAATTTTCTCACTCAAAAAAATCAGATACCATAAGTCACTGAAACAAGATTCTTATGATTGATACTGGACTCAAAACTCTCCTGGATACCCCCACCCCAAAGCCCTCAGATTAAAAAGTTCCAGACAACGCGATCTCCTCGAAAATATCTCACGTCCCGATTAGGGTACTTATCACATCACACTCTTGAGAGCTCAGCGGGCTCCTCGGGTCCAAGCCTCCGGACCTGGATCAGAGCGAGTCCCACATGCCTTGGTGGGACAGGGTCAACCTGTCCCGTCTGAGGTGTGGATACCACCCTTCCTTACCTTCTTACACTCACAGGATTGGGAGTTCCGACTCTGGTCGGTGTGTGTTTTGTCATACCGGTCAAGGGTCGGTCTCCCATATCCTCACGCAATGTCCGTCCCTACAAATACACAGGACTACACACAACATCCATTCACTGGAGCACCTTTGGACCCATCCTCAGGCAATTGTTAACTTCCTGAGTGATGCGAGTTTCTCTTAGGCTCACACAGTGCCTCGGGTGGCTGACAACCGGGGCGCCCCTGGCCGCCCCTCCGTCCCGGACGATGACGTTGGGAGGGCCAATCAACATCAACAACACTCTTGAGAGTTTATAGAGTTCTAATCAGATCTGAACTCTATTATGGACGTCAGATATACTCGTCGGCAACGAACTCGCTCCTAAAGATGTTGGACCTTATCCACCATCAAGGACTTAGTCTAGCACTACAGTGTGCTTTGCTCATCCCGTGGAAAGTTTATATGTTGAATCGAGTAAACCTTCACTGGGACATCGCAGAGAACCGCTAAGACTTCAATTTTATGTACGAAACTAAGCTATGCCTACCTATCAATCTGCAATAGCACCATTGATACCACATTTTAGAAACTTAAAAACCCTCCTAACATTCCTGGGTACTTATCATATGGGTTTAGTCCTTTATTAATCTAATTATCTCCATTATTAATCCACACCCAAATATCATATCCCTCCATACACCCTAAATCTTGCTACTCAGCAGTTGATTTACGTCAGACATTCACTGAGAATGCAGATTCTTACTCAGAATGCCTCGAAGCATACACAGATGGCTCCAAATTAGATGAAGGAACTGGCCCTGCTGTACTCCTCCCTGACAGAGTTGTATCCCGAAAACTCTTATGTGAAGCTTCCATATATACTGCTGAACTCAAAGCAATTTTGACAGCTTTGCCCTTCTAATTACATTTTCCATGTAGAAATTTCGTCATATATATATACTGAAAGCCGCAGTGCTTTGGAATCTGTGTGTGTGAGACTCATTCTCCATACATCGGAAATTCATAGCTTGCTCATTATGTTCTATCAGTCAGAGAAAACGGTTCCTTCTGCTGGGTTCCATGGCAATGACTGAACAAACAGCTCCCATATCTGATGCTAATATTGACCCTATTGCTATTCCCTTAAAATACTACTACCCAATTATCAAATCACGAATACGTACGCAACAAATGGAATAGTTCCTGGCTCTAAATTGTAGAAAATAAACTAAGACAAATAAACCTACTGTTAATGTATGGCACATATCATGCAGAAAATTCAGATGAGAAGAAGTGACCTTAGTTCGCCTCCTCATAGGACACCCGTAAGACCCTCGAACATCTCTTGAATGGTGATGGAACCCTCTACAGTGAAGGTTGCCTCGTGCCACTCACAGTAAACCATATGCTGTCAAAATGCCCTGAATTTTTAGAAGACAGTTCCAGATTCTACCGCCGGAGTCTATCTCAGAGGCAAAATTACTCAAGGCAATGAGTCCTTTGTATTTTATTTTCGTTTGACTTTAGCGATATAGTCAACGATATGGCTGAAACATACGTTAAACCCATAATAAAATGTAAAAAAATGTGATAGGCTGCATTTATGTTTGTGTTTGGTTAGATAGGATGCCATATTTGTGAGACAAGCATAAATGCAACCAGACAGAGATTACATCACTAAACCCATAGTACCAAAGTGGACCACTATATTCTTAATAGCATGATATGATCCAAGCGGTCCACTTGCTAAGCGAACAACTCTGATGTCAGAGTGTGATAATAATAATATTTCTGCACATGAATACTTCCTTTACAGTAAAAATTTACTGGTTCTTATTGTCTGTTAAAAGATTTTAATGGTGGACACTTTAGAAATGAACAGAAAGGATGATTTTTTTAGTGCTCACATATTTAGAGCAATAGGAGTAGGAAATAAATGACGTCACAAATTGGAGAATTTTTTATTCCAATTGAAATTTTAGTTTATTATTTAAATACTTGTGACGTCATTCACTCTATTTTCACTACTGTCCCTAATGCTCTAAATCCATGATTTCGAAATATTATGGACGACAATTAATTGTCTTAAAAATTATTTTGTTTTCTGAAGTGTCCATCATCAAAATATTTTTCGTAATTTGATGTTTCTTTGGTATTCTATTGCATGTCAGAAATAAGTGCTTGATTATACTAAATTTCACATTCTTATGTGTACATGCATTTAATATAAATATAGTTTGTACTTTTCATCACCTACCTCAATAACTAAATAGTGTGGCTATACTATTTTATTGTGCAGTTAATATTAATCAATCACGAGATACTGTAAACTGACAAACTTCCTACTTTTGATGTACAAAAACAGCTCATTTCTCAAGTCCTCATTTTCTTTTTACCGCTAGGTGGAGCCACTTTGTCTCCTTTGTACATAGTTGCTTGTCCAAAGGTAAATCCTTTACACTTTTCTACCGAAATATATAAAAATTGGAATCTATGTATAAATGGTTTTGCCATCAATCATCACACTAGAGAAAATCTAAATACCATAACCCAATGACTGGTGGTAATGAGTTTGAATCTAATATGTCTGTTTGTGTGAAGATAAGACCAATAGCAATCAATTTTAATATTATTAATTTATATTAAAAGTTGTATTAACTACGTAATAATCGGCTTTTGATTTGCATATCTTGTTCCATTCGTGCACAATAGATTGAAGAACATACAGTACGTATTACGAAATTCATTTTGCATAACCTAATCGATGTTTATTGTACATATACATATATTAGGTAGCAATCTTCAAATTGTGATATTTTCGATCTATTTGAAGATATGAAATTTGGTAGAGAAACTAATAAGTATTTGTAACTGCATTATCAAAAGTTCATTCTTGCAGTGGTGTAAAAATCACATTATGTTTTTTTTTCTAATTTTGTTGCGTGAACGCTTCTTTTCTGTGAATGCAATACTCTCTTTTCAAACTCCCGCGTGATTCTCTTAAATAGAGAAGCGTGGGATTTTAACCACTAACTTGTATATTATATACTCTCAAAACAACGATAAAACATTCCACACCTTTACTTCTATGAAATATAAACCACAGAAGTTACTGGTCGTTAATAGACACCTGCTGCTTTGACAGTTCCCTCTGTAAATAAGGTCTAACTGACGTAATGCGAAAAGCGCACGCTTTGAAACCTGTCGTGTGCGTTCAGTCGGATCATTCCAGGCTCTGATTGCTTTCCTTTCCCTGCTGTAGATACTGGCAGGCGATTTTGACGGAGTGTTCCTGTCAAGGCCTCTATAGTAGATCATATCAGTAAGTAACTCCGTCAAATAATAGTCACTTTGGTAGCGAAAATAGTTTCATCTGGTCCTCTTGTTACAATAAATACCTATATATATATACTCAGATTGATTTAGGTACAATTATTACTTTCACTTTTCATTTTGAAACACAGTATACAGAATATGGAAGAAAGTAATGCTGCATATTTAACTATCTATATATTAATTAGAATCCTTGTGTTTCTCAAATAAATTTTGAAAAAAAAAACACTATAAATTTCTAAATTTCAATTTCGCTAACTAAAGTTCTAGTGTAGATAACTTTACCTATTCTGTATATGTACTGTGCTATGATAATGCTAATGAATTATTTTGCTTTATTCATTTTGAACCTTTATTTAATTTATGTGCACGTTTATTTCAATCTAGTCTTTACATCTCAATTCTGATGTTGTATTCGTTTTTTTTTCTGCACGTAATTGTTTTCATAGTTTAGAGTAATCTATAAAAATAGTTAAACTACTACTTCCAATGCAGTTCATTGTACAATATTCCACTTTTTAATTACTCTAGATGCTGAGGGAGCAGAGTGTTCCCGTCCCCAACAGACGTCCCAAAGCCTGATGAGCGGACTGCTCTGCACCAGAGTGAACACCTCCTCCGGCAAGGCGGCAATCCTTCCCTCTATCATCGCCAAGCAAAGGTCCTTCAGATGTAAACTCTCCAAGAATAAACTTGGAAAGTAGAAACCATTTTGTGTGTACATAAGGTCTGTGTGAGTGTCTGTACACTCTGTATGTGTAGTTAAGTGTATATCTCTGTATGCCAAAGATCTCAATCTTCTTTTACGTCGCCAAATATAGTTGAAATGAGTGTAATTTGTTGAAGTTTATACGCTGAAAATATTTTATTCTTTTCCCAATGTGCAATGTGATTCAAATCAGGCAACCACTAAATATATAAAATATTGGACTATTTGACGATATGAGCATTTTATTTCTCTTCTCGAGATGCGTGTAGGTACTAAAAAATGTTTAGATTTATTTTTCTATACCGTAGAGAGGGAAGATCTCTTTAGTGTAAGTTTACAGCCGAGGGCAACTGCTAACAAATCTCAATAGTGATTATTCGATACTCTGATACATGTTCCTTATTATCATTTGATGTACCTGAATTATCAATGTATTTTTAAGTTCTTTAGAGACTTGTAATAACTGTCAGTAGGTTTGGCTCTTTTGAACTATAATAAAATGATCTGTGTATATATTTTAATTCCATAATAAATCTATTTTCTAATGTTATGCATATTTCTTTATTTTAAAAACGATGTCTGTAAACCTAATTAGGTACGTAGGTTAGATATCTGCGTTTATATAAATTGCTTGTTTTACAAATTCCTCTGATTTTATACTACGTATTCATGTTACATTAATTGGTATACCACGCTTCAAATAGGCAACTCTAAGCATTTAAATAGACTGAAAATACAGTCGCAAAGATTTCTGCTTGCCTTGTTTTCTCTCGCTGTAATAAATGAGAACATTAGTTAATCAACTAATGAAATTAGATGTCTATTTAATTGAAAAAAACATTAATTTTAGCGAGAGTAAATTAGGCACATGAAAACAATGTTCACTGGTTTTTGTCTATTATGTTCAGTCAAGAGAAGTGAAATTTTTCGTAAGTGTAAAGCTGTATGTACGTTACTCTTAAAGGTTGTGAATGACAGATTTAACTGAAACCAAAACTTAGATAGTGTGGATTATTATTATTATATACTGACATTGCTTTACCTTCTGAATTTCGTAACATGCTTTTATCCAAACTTATTTGTGTCTTAAAATAAATCTGCTCAAATTTGCGCAGTTTAATTATGCACCATGTATACTGGATGAATTTTTTGGATCCCTTTACTTTTACTGTCCGAGAAAAAAATTCGGATCGTAAAAGTAAATAATAAAAAAAGTTTGGAGGTAAAAAAAATCAAATCAAAATCAGAGGTAAATCAAAATCAAATTTCGGACCGTAAAAGTAAACATTAAAATTTTGATTAACGAAATTTAATTTTTTAAATTGAAATAAAATTTTTAATTTGAAATAAAAATTTCATAAATTTTTAAGCATTCAGGCTTGTAAATATGATGCCTCTGATACGCATTGACTCATATAAGGAGAGCTCTACTAGATATCAAATTTATTACTCTTCAATATTCAAGATGGAACATTCTTCAATGGAAAGGTCATTCATTTGTAATTCATAACATATTTTTTAAAAATAATAAACATTTTAAATAAATTATACTTTTTTTTTAAATTTAAAAATAGCTCAGAGCGTAAAAGTAAATAAGAAAATATTCAGACCGTAAAAGTAAATCATAAAGTTTCGGGCCGTAAAAGTAAAGAGATCAATTATTTTTATCAGTGAGGAACCTCCCTCTTCCTGAAGTTGTCTGTGGGGGATGACAAAGAGGGAGGAACTCCTTTGACCTCGAAGTGTTGTAATTTAGTTTGTATATTGTCTTTTAGTTTTTACCATGTTTATTTTTTTTAACGCTACTTACAATTTTAGAGGATATTGCTAGGGTTGTGTTCTTCAACTACGAGGTCTTATATTATGCTTGGGTCACATTTATTGATAAGTGTATAAGGGATTAAAAGTATCTTATCTGCATTCATGAGCTTTGTCACTGAAAGATAGTAAATAATTCTGCTCATGAGGCCACTTTCCTTTATGATTGCTTTTCCAGTCCCTTGTATTTAATTTCCTTTTGATATCAGGGAGACGTTAATTAACTTCTAATTAAACTAATTAATTTCAGGGCCCAGTTGCGAAATACGACTCCTTTGAAATACAAAAATTCGATCCGACTCCTCACATGGTAATTAACTTGTATCTTTTCAATATTCCTACGGGGAGAAATTCAGGGGAGTCGCTTTACATGACAGCTATATAGAGACGATGTTAAAACAATCCGACTCCTCTTAATTTACATTCAAGTATTAGTAATGAAATCATTTGAATTCAATAATAATTAGAATAAATATAATAACAAATTTTTTATCATAGTTACGGCAAACTATACCAACTTATTTATGTGATTGCTTCAAACATTTCATGAAGTATATTTAATTATATTATAAAGTTTAATAAAGGATATTTCATTGTATTATAAGGTTTAATAAGTTGTACTTAAAATGAATGGTATAAACCAGGGTACTGTATCCTGGTATAAACATAGAAAAGCTTGTTGCTTATCAATTGAAGGTAGGTAAAGGCCCGTTTACCCGTTACACGCCACCGTGCCACGATAAATAGGAGCGATTTATTGAGCACAGAGATCGCAACAATTTATCAGATGATTACACGCTAAGATTTTTACTCCAATATCTTTATTTTTCACTAGCCGTCATGGACGAAACATTATGAGGGTCTGCATTTGGAATGTGTTTAGCATTATATATTGAGTTAGATTGCAATGATTTATTGGAACCATGTTTACACGTTCAAACTTATCGTTACGATTCGTATAAATTTGAGCCTGATGGCATCAATTAAGTACACAATCCAATTCCAACTCCAATAAATCGCTACGATCACCTGTTTACACGTACCGATAAATTGCAACAACCTCTTCATTACGATAAATCACTTCAATTTATCGTAGCGTGTAAACGGGCCTTTAGGTTGGTCTTACGTTTCGTATAACATGAGGATTCGTGTTTCGTGACATCTCTTTTCAATCACCAAAATATCACATTTTAAAATCGAGGTGTCGTATATAATTTTCATGTTTGGAAGGTGTCGTATTTCATGACAGCCATCATTAAAAACACACAAAAACCTTTATTATCCATTGGAGGAGGGAGTCGTATTTCGCAACTGGGCCAATTTCAGCCTATTAGGAATTTAGTATAATAGGATTTAGGTTGTGGGTACCTAATTTGAGAAAGGTACTGCAGTCAAATGTAGTCAGCTACCTACGGGTACATAGAATCACCGAAACGGACCGATTGACGACCAAAACGGACCAATTGGGGACCAAAACGGACCAATTGTGGTCCAAAACGGACCGAATGGGGACCAAGCCGGATCTTATCGGGCCGAAGCGGAGCTAAGTAGTTCTTTAAAAACACTTAAATAATTAGTATTATACATTGGAGAAAAATAATAATATTTAGAATGAGTTATTTACCTGATAATAGCTACCTACTTATGTTGAAAAAAAAAAATAGCTACTTTGAATCCTCATATCGTATAAGCCGGAAATTATTCTTCAAAAAATATTTCAAAGGTCCCCTCCACTCAAAATTTTTTCGGCCCGATTAAGCCCCGTCCAGACGCTCCGACAAATTCCCAGATTTCTCTGAAATCAGGTGTTCGAGAGCAAATTTGTCCGCGATATGGCAGGCAAATTTGTCCCCGATCACAAGAATCGAAACTGTCAGTGACTTTCAACATGTTGGACAAATTTGTCCCCGAACAAGTGTTCGGCTGTTCGCGACAGTTATTTGAATAGATATTTGTGATATATGGAGTAAATTTGATAATTATTCTCATTTTAGATAGGTATGAAAGATTGAATTCATTATTTAGTAGTCTATTTATATTAGGTATTTGATTGAGATTTTTGTAAATAAATTTAAATTAATTTTATGTATTTTTTAGAATAAATGTGATTAGTTATTTACAATTCTACATATTAGTTACTGACTAGGGTAAGTTCAGAGTTATCGAACAGTTCCACATTTTAGACACGTATTATAAATATTATAGGTAGCTATTTTAATTATCATTTAACTCTCATTGTAATCATTAATTTTTCTTTCTTACTTTTCTGTAAATGTGGAACCGTCCCATAACTTGGTACTTACCCCTATAAATAGGTATGAATTATTTGGTTGTTTTTCCTAATTTTACTAGGTAATTAGGTACAACAGTATCAAATGGTGCGTTCCCGTGCTGAAGAACTCGAAGGACGTCCCTCAATTCTACGAGAACAAACCGTTCCCGTGATGAAGAACGTTCGTCAAGTTCGTGGAACTCGACGACACGGTAGGTAGTACGTCGAGCTGTCCCTCTTGGCAGCCGTGACGTCACAAACGTAAACAAACAAACGAATAGAGCGGGTGAAACACCTGTTCTTATTTGTAAATTAATAAAATTCATAATTGACATAATATTACATGTTTTGAGATTAATTGATAATTAATTAAACTAACCAAACCAAATTATTGATTGTATTATATTATATCCCTAATTAATTAGTGATATTAATTCCTAAACCACGGAATCGTACACATTGAAGTGGTTGCACGGGAACGCTAACCGAGGGACCGTACTTCGTACCTTGAAGGAACGTTCTTCGAGTTCTTCAGCACGGGAACGCACCTTAAAAGCTGAGCGGCGCACCACATTACGGCGCACTACAATACGGAGCACCACTGTACTTTCTATTAATGATTTCAAAGTAAATAACTGTTATGAAGTTTGTTGTATCCGCTAGTTTGTTGTTCTGCACACTTCATGATTGTTAACTAATAAGTTGCACAACGGCTAACTAATAAGTTTTTATTTACACCCCAGACTGAAAGTTTACAATAGTTACCCCATAAAATTTTAATTACAGTTTTCTATGATGAATTTCATTTTCTATTCCAAATTAAACATCTCAATCAAATAATTAAACTGTGTAGTATAATAAAAATTCATTGGATTCAGGTACAGTCAGGCGTCAGTCATAAATCTGATAAAACAATTGCCAATCAAATTCACTCCATTTATCATTAATCTGTATTCAAAATACCTATCTAATAGAATGTACAGTGGTGCGTCGTAATCTGGTGCGCCGTACTGTGGTGCGCCGCTCAGCTTTTAGATACGTATCAGTAGGTACGTAGATAATGGAAATTTAAATTTTGATAGACCTATCATGATCTACGATAACTCCCACTTTGTGAGTACTAGGAGTTTCTGATTACCGAGTCTGTAACCGAGACGTTTTTCTAGATAGGTACCTACTAGGTATTATACTATAATATAAGTAGGTAACTCAGGTTAGATATCTAGGTTAATATTTATATTAGGTATATAATCGGCTAGATAAAATACCTACTATCAAAAACTACATATGATATTTTTCCAATGAATTAATTATGCAGAATCGCGAACACTGACATTTCAATTTCCTGATCATATTGCTCTCGTCTGGAAGCGAACACAGGCAGAAATGAGATTGCCCGTATTCGCCGAGCAAATGTATTTCCAAACTCAGGGCATTTGTCGGAGTGTCTGAACGAAGCTTTAGATCCGCTTGGTCGCCATTCGGTCCGTTTTGGCCAGTCTGCAGAATATGGAACATTTTTCCAAGACTCTCTGCGGGAGTTTTTGATTGAATTTTAGAAATTTGAGATCTCTGCGGGAAATCGTGAATTAATTCCTATGTTACCATTAATTTAGCTGCGGGAGATTTTGAATTAATTCCTATGTTACCATTAATTTAGCTGCGGGAGATTCTGAATCTGCTACTGAGAGTCAGAGAGTAACTGTCTCTCAAATTATAATCTCTGCGGGAGAAGAGACACATTCTGCAGACTGGCGTTTTGGATCCCCAATCTGTCCGTTCTGGACCACAATTGGTCCATTTTGGTCCCCAATCGCCAGACTGCAGCCTGCAGGAACTGGTGAAGTGTTCTCCAAGAAATCCTCTATTTTAGCCATGTATAAGAGTAGGTCAGTTAAAGCCAATTAATTGGCTTAGATTTGAAATGGTCAAATCTCAGATATGTCTAATTGGCTTTAAATTTTGAATTAATTCCTATGTTCCTATGTTAATTTTGGCTTGAAATCTTCAAAAAATGAGCCAAATTTTCCAGCCTCTGAAACATGGTCCTTTAATTATTATCTGTCCATATTCCTATCAGTTAATTATTATCTGTCTACTATTTTCCATCTATTCTCATCTGTTAATTCATATCTGTGGTATATAGGGTAAGTTTTGAATTATCAGACGAGCGGTTCCACATTTTTGTATATGTAAGATAAAATATCTAATAATTATTCTTTAATTCCTTGTTTTAATTATCTTTATATGTATTTTTTATTGTGTCCAAAAATACAGAACTGTCCAATAACTCTGAGCTTACTCTAGCGAAAAATTAATCTAGTGATACGGAATGTCCATTAATCCCAGTCTGCTGAAACTGGTAAAGTGTTCGTAGAGATCTCTTATTTTGTTTGTAGCAAAATTAATGTAAATATAGGAATTAATTGAAAATTGTTCGGAGAGAATATCCCAAATATCTCCCATATTCTGCAGACTGGCATTAATCTAGTAATAGGGAATTTCATGTAATCTAGTAATAGGGAATATCATTTAATCTAGTAATAGAGAATATCAATTAATCTAGTAATAGGGAATGTCAGTTTACGGTTTTACCTAGTAATAGGGAATGTCAATTTACCTAGTAATAGGGAATGTCAATTTAGCTAGTAATAGGGAATGTTATTTTACCTAGTAACTATATATATCACTCATTTCAGTCATTTAAAAGAACACTATGATGACTACAAAGAAGCTATTTTCCATGAGACATTCTACATACATTTTAATGGTATATCGATAGGACATTTAGCCTCTCTCTAGCAGTACTTTTTTGAGCTACAATTATGAAACATTTACCAAAATGATCATTATTTCAAGATAAATATGTCTCTATAATGATGTATTGGTTTGGTAAGAAGCAAACTAAGGGAGAGGAATTGACAGATAAGAATTAACGGATAAGAATAGACAGATAAGAATTGACGGATAGGAATAGACAGATAAGAATTAACGGATAGGAATTGACAGATAAGAATTAACGGATAGGAATTGACAGATAAGAATTAACGGATAGGAATAGACAGATAAGAATCATAAAGAGCAGCTTTTGAACCCTTAGAACAAATGTTGCATATTTGGCATATTGATATAATTCGTAAATATTAATCATATTATACTAGATGAGTAAAGACGTCTGATTTATCACATCCTTGCGCATTAGAAATTTGTGTCTCTTTTGGCATTGCTATTGACTCATAAACTAATGGATCAATCTAAATTTGGATTACACCTTACTAAAGAGCAGCTTCTGAACCCTTAGTAACAATGTTTAAGTATAGATTAGATATTTATGTGGTGCGTAAAGACGCTCGATGTATTGCGTAAAAGCGCCCGACTTCTAGAGTATTCATCTACTCACAAAGATGTCTAATAATTGTTTTCTCATCAGTTGATCTGACATTATTATCCTACAGTATCTATCCCTTCTCCATATGGTAATATACAAACAATTTGTTTGCATGGCTAACTATTGTATCTATGCTAACGCGATTTGCTGTAAATGCTACTAATTCATTTAACTTTAATTTAACTGTGAACAGAAAGAGTCTCTACCAACAATTTAGTAACTTTACCAACACTTTAGTAACTTTACCAACACTTTAGTAACTTTACCAACACTTTAGTAACTTTACCAGTTTATGCAGAGCCTAGGCACTGTAGGCAGCTGAGATAGATAATAAAGCATGTCATGGTGAGTTAGCTAATGACAGCTATTTTGAGCTCTTCAATTGCAAATGGAGAGAAATATATAACTTTCTCCTATGCTGCAATGTTATTGTACAGAGAAATAATGATATTTTGATCATTTTGTAGAGTAGTCTAGCATTTTTAGGGAACACAAAATGGAGAGTTTATGAGTTTCACTTTTTACTTGTGAAAGAAATTAGTCTTCTGAGTTCTGTTGTGTGGATGTTTTGCTATAATCAATTCTGTAATATAATAGAATACAGTATCTAATAATCGGCATATTTTGGATATTTTCTTCAAACAATTCTGATTTAATTTCTATATTTACATGTTAACCCAAGTTCTACAATTCTCAAACTGTAACAACAGAAAAGTTGTCCATTAATTATTGTTGATGTAAACGTAATGGTACAACAATAAATATTATGAATAGTAGTTGGTGATATGTTTTCTTTAGATATCAATTGTTTTTTATTTCAGAAGTTCCAAGGAAATTAATTAGCTAATAGGATAAATCATTATTGATTTTAGTTCTTTATGATATCTTGTTCCTGAAAAGATGGAGGAAGATCGCAAACAAGGCATAGTGTCTTTCCTCACTGGTGAGGTGATGCCAATCAAAGAGAATTTACAGGTAATCTTTGGAGCTTCTGTTACAGCTTGTGTTTTGTGAAGGAAAGATATTCTTGATACTGTGAGAGGCTCGCCTAACCCAGTTTGTGTGATGTTTCATTTCTTTTACAGTATGGACAGTCAAGATTTGTGGGTGAATTTGAAAAGCTGAATAGAATTGGTGAAGGAACTTATGGGGTTGTCTGTGAGTAACTCTTTTATTCAGATTAACCTTTTGAGTTATCGGATGGTGCCACATTTTGATCATAAGAAAACAAGTAACCTATTAAAAACTACCATTTACTTTTTATTTGTATACATGATACTTGAAAGTATCACCAATATCAATAAAGATATAATAAATATTGGATACCTATTCTTTTCATATGTGTCTGAAAATGTGGAATCGTCCTGATCTTTCCCTACACAGTTATATAGTTTCTTTAGTCAGGTTAGGCAAACTATTCATTTCACACCTCTTCATTTCAGATAGAGCAAAGGATAAAAAGTCCAATGAAATAGTTGCCCTGAAGAAAATACGCATGGAGCAGGAGAAGGACGGTATGCCAGTTAGTGGCCTCAGGGAAATAATGATACTGCAAGAGTGTAGTCATGAGAACATAGTGTCTTTGAAGGAAGTGGTTGTGGGAAAAAGTTTATCTAGGTGAGTAATGAATGTAAATTATTATACACTCATTAATTGAATAGTTATAAATGTAATTTTAATATCTCTAAATCGAATTGAATAGATATGATCTTAAATAGTAGAACCTGTGGCTTCTGAGAGTATCTCGTTGTATTTTAATGAATTTTCATCTACAATTTATTTAATAAACTTTGATAGGTATATTAGCTATTGTATGTTGAGTATTATTTTTGGTTTGTTTTTTCTCTTTGGCAGTATTTTTCTAGTGATGGAATATTGTGAACAAGATTTAGCCAGTCTACTGGATTACATGGCTGCTCCTTTTATGGAATCACAAACTAAATGTATATTAATTCAGGTAAAAATACTATTATTTGAATAAATGAGAATAATATTTTGAGTTTCCAAGTACAGGAACTTTCCACAGTTACCCAACTAATATGATCTTCTGATATTGCAGGTGCTCAAAGGTTTAAGTTATTTACATGGCAGAGATATAGTTCATCGGGATTTGAAAGTATCAAATTTACTACTCACAAATAAAGGCTGTGTTAAAATAGGTAAACTGATGCTTTAAATGTCTTAGAAGTTCTTCTTCATTATATTTCTTTATGACTCCTATTCACTATTACAGCTGATTTTGGTTTGGCTCGAGAACTTGGCTACCCACTATCGCCAATGACACCTCAGGTTGTGACTTTGTGGTACAGAGCACCAGAACTATTACTGCAGGTACCTAGAGATCTTCCTGCACACTATTTACTCTTTAGTTAGGTAATTGATATTATTGCTGTGAATTATTCCTATAGCTACAGGATAACACCATATAAATTTTCACCACTCAAAACAATTTGAACACTATTCGGTCAAATTGTGCTTTAAATGAATAGAATTTTGATAGCATTTTTCAATTAATTGCCTTGGTTAGCATTTTTCAATTAACTGCCTTGGTTAGCATTTTTCAATTAACTGCCTTGGTTAGCATTTTTCAATTAACTGCCTTGGTTAGCATTTTTCAATTAATTGCCTTGGTTAGCATTTTTCAATTAACTGCCTTGGTTAGCATTTTTCAATTAACTGCCTTGGTTAGCATTTTTCAATTAATTGCCTTGGTTAGCATTTTTCAACTAACTGCCTTTGTTAGCATTTTTCAATTAATTGCCTTGGTCAGCATTTTTCAATTAATTGCCTTGGTTAGCATTTTTCAATTAACTGACTTGGATAGCATTTTTCAATTAACTGCCTTTGATAGCATTTTGCAATTAACTGCCTTTGAGAGCATTTGCAATTAACTGCCTTTGAGAGCATTTGCAATTAACTGCCTTTGAGAGCATTTGCAATTAACTGCCTTTGAGAGCATTTTTCAATTAACTGCCTTTGAGAGCATTTTTCAATTTACTGACTTGGATAGCATTTTTCAATTAACTGCCTTTGATAGCATTTTGCAATTAACTGCCTTTGAGAGCATTTGCAATTAACTGCCTTTGAGAGCATTTTTCAATTAACTGCCTTTGAGAGCATTTTTCAATTTACTGACTTGGATAGCATTTTTCAATTAACTGCCTTTGATAGCATTTTTCAATTAACTGCCTTTGATAGCATTTTTCAATTAACTGCCTTTGATAGCATTTTTCAATTAACTGCCTTTGAGAGCATTTTTCAATTAACTGCCTTTGATAGCATTTTTCAATTAACTGCCTTTGAGAGCATTTTTCAATTAACTGCCTTTGATAGCATTTTTCAATTAACTATTAAAAAAACTGAAAAAATTATAGCCTACCTACAATCCTTTCTCAATTTCAACTGAATTATTTTGAATGTTCTCTTTACAAATATTGCTACCAATAACAATACCAAATTATTACCTTTACTAATGTGTGCCTGCCCTTTTGGCAGTTCACCAATCATATTTATCAATTTAGTAGAATTCATATTTACGCGACGTTGGTCAATTTATTTACCCCTTTACCATTCTAGTGATCATATTTAGTCTTAAGTAAGTATGATTACCTGTTGTGGATAATGGTATTAGGATTTAATATGAATGCATAGTAATGTAATATTCTCCATTATTACTTCTGCAGGCAGGTATTCAGAGCACTGCCGTAGATATGTGGGCTGCTGGCTGTATTTTGGGGGAGTTACTTCTGCACAAACCTTTACTACCTGGTAACTCTGAGATAGATCAGATCAACAGGATTATTGATCTTTTAGGTGAGATTAGTAGTGGAATGGATAACATTGGTTCTATATCTGTGTAGGGTGAAATCTGAAGGTTTCACATTTTTGATCACATCCGAAGAATTAGCTATACTAACTATTAATTTTTTTTTTTTTAAATTGGCATCGATGATACATGTAGATATCATGGATACTAGGTGAAATATAAGTTTAATATAGATTGTGACTTAATTTACAGTATAATTTGAAGGTAAGTATATATCTTGTAAGAAGTGATTTGTCCATTAAGGCAACTCTTTACAGTTAATTAACCCCCTCGAGCCATCCACCTTGCCGTGGTGAGGGGGCTTGAGTGGGCCAATGATGGCAGAGGCTATACTAGCTGGGGGTCTCGACCCTCAGGTAGATCCAATCATGCTAGGTTGGCTCTGCCTGAGGCTCCAGACTGAGAGATGGTATGGACGGACCCTTGGATGAAAAACTGACAACTGATACGGCTCAGCTATGAAGGGAATAGCTGGGGAAGGAGACCCCATTAACAAACCCCCCTATCTATAGGGCATAAATAGAAAATATGGAAAAGTCTAATAATGAAATAAACGCTAACGGCGTTAACGGAACTCTCACTGCAGAATGCAGTGAGAGTGTCGCGCCCGGTCAGCTCCCCATTGTTCAGGTGGGAGCTGTTCGTGACTCTGCTACTGAACCAGGGCGTGGTGGAGACCAGGCCAGCCCTGTACTTGTGGGACAAGAGAATACGACTGGCAGCAAAGGGTTCAGTGGAGACCAGGCTGGCCCGCCTAAGGCTACTGGCAACAATCAACTAGACAAAGATTCAAATAACAATGAAGATTGGAATCAAGTCAGAAGAAAGAGGAAAAACCGACAAGGTAAAACTTATAGAGACCTGAAAAAGCTCCAGGAGTTTGACAGCCTGTTTAGAAATAACGAACCTTACTATTCAAAATTTTTCGATGTCAAATTTCCTGGATGCAATATTATGGAGGATATAAGCCCCATAAAACTGGATCGAGAAATTAAAAACAAACTTGGAGATGTCAAAGTGAAGAAGTCAGGAAGGAGTGGTTTGTTCATAGAAGTCAAAAACCAGGAACAATCTATCAACATTGAAAAAATTAAGAAAATAGCAGATCAACCCGTAATTATATATAAACACAAGAGATTCAACCAAGTTAAAGGAGTAATAAGATGCAAGTGCTTGAAACATGACACAGAAGATGAAATTAAAGAACACCTGAAACCACAAGATGTTGCCGAAATCAGGAGAGTGACAATTAAAAGAAATGGTGAAATTATTAAAACTGATACATATATCCTTACTTTCAACCTTCTTTCCTGTCCAAAGACCATCCGAATTGCTGATTGGTTAATAGTAAAAGTAGATGAATACAATTATACGCCCCAGCAGTGCTATAACTGCTTAAAGTATGGACATATATCTAAATATTGTAGAAATGATGACAAAATATGTTTCAATTGCTCCAAAAAAGGACATACCAAAGAAGAATGCACATACAGCTTACGGTGCCTCCATTGCAAAGGAGAGCATCTGAGCAATAGCAAAACCTGCCCCAGATACCAATGTGAAGCTAAAATAATCAACCTCCAAATGAAAGAAAAACTCCCCAAACCAGATGCAATAGAAAAGTTTCTAGAAACATCCCCACAATACGAAGAACTATTCTATCCACCACTCACAGAAACAGAGTCACAAGACCCTGCAAATAACAATAATCAACAAAGAAAAACTGTACAACAACCTGTAAACAATAATCCAAAATTAAAAAGCAACACAGACAATCTAAACTGTGCTAAAATAAAAAACAGACATCACTCAAATGAATCTTCAAAAAAGACGAATGCTCCTTCTTCAATCCCCAAACCCATTCATCAAGATAGAAAAACCTCGCCTTCAAAAATATTCAATAAGAAAATAAATAAAGAACAAAGCCTACTAAAAACACCCAAAAAGAGTACAATAGTACAGTCCCAAAATACTCCCAGTACAAGTAAAATCTCCACCAACTTCATCGAAGCCAACAAGAAAAACGTTAAAACTGCAAATGTTGTATCATATGATATGAGCGAGGACGATTTAAGTGACGAGTCCTCAAACAAATATGATCCCAGAAAAAGAAGACTATCACCAACTTACAGAGATGTTGCCAACAAAAAACTAAATTCACGAAAATCAACAGAAAACTTGCAAAAAATCCCTACTGTTGGATATTCCAGCAGTTCAACTGACAAAAAGCACAATAGATCATCACAATGATCAATGTCATTCAATGGAATATTCAGGCCCTGAACACTCATTTTTCAGACCTGAAGATTTTGTTGAATGAATATAATCCATCCTGCGTTTGCCTACAGGAAACCCTAATTAAAAATAGAATTTATTCACCTTCAGGATATAAAATACTTACTTCAACTCCTACCAGAGACGACGACCACGAAAGAGGAACAGCAATACTAATCAAGAATGATATATTTCATCAACCCCTAACTCTCAACACTAACTTGCAAGCAGTTGCTGCTAAAGTGAATATTGGCAAAATATTCACCATCTGTTCCCTCTACCTACCCCATATCCCCTGTACCAAGCAAGATTTAACCAACCTCATAAACCAACTACAACCTCCATTCCTCCTCTTGGGAGACTTCAATGCCAAGAGCCCCGTTTGGGGCGGAACTGTAATAGATACTGCAGATGCACGTGGAAAAATCATCGAAGAACTGCTTCTAGACCTGCCAATATCAATCATCAATGACGAATCCCCAACTCATTATCATATTCAACAGATACCTACTCCACCATTGATCTGTCCATATGCTCTTCTGATTGTGTTGACCATTTCAACTACTCAGTTAATGCCTCACGATATGGAAGTGACCATTACCCTATCCATCTAACTCCTAATGATAATAATAACCGTATACCATACACTGGACCTCTCAGATACAACTTTAAAAAAGCAGATTGGAAAATATTTGAAGAGCACACTACAACTGAAATTAGAGACGAAGATTTTGAGGACATAGATTCACTGACAGAATACATAACCGAAACAATCATCAACTCTGCAAACTTGGCAATTCCTTTCAAATCAAGAAAACCAAGAAAACCACCAATACCTTGGTGGAATGATGAGCTCACTAATCTGAAAAGAAATAGAAACATATCAGAAAGAGCACTTCGCAGAAATAACAATATAGAAAACAAAATAGCATACAACAGAGCAAAAGCAAAACTAAGATACTTTTCCAATATAGCAAGACGACAGTCATGGCAGAAATTCCTAAATTCCATAAATCAGAACACAACCCTCAACCATATTTGGAAAAAAGTACAAATGATAGGTGGCAAATTTAAACCCTCTCCTCTACCAGTACTAAAAGACGACAACGGCAACTACATAATAGACCAACATCAAATAGCTAATATTCTAGTGAATCACTTCGCAACCATTTCCAATAGTAACAACTATCCCCAGAATTTTCAACGATACAAAGAGACTAAAGAACGGCACTACCTCAATTTCAACACCTATATCCCTCACCAGTACAACAATAGCCTAACTCAACTGGAATTCGACTCTGCACTACAATCTTCAGAAGAAAGCTCACCAGGACCTGACAATATCTCCTACTCAATGATAAAGCATAGTCACAGCACCATGAAAACCCTCATCCTGAAAACATTCAATAGAATCTTCATGACTCAAAATTTCCCTAGCAAATGGAGCATTGCCACAATAGTTGCAATAGCAAAACCTGGTAAAGATCAATCCAACCCACAGAACTATAGACCAATTTCATTAACTAACTGTTTATGCAAATTACTAGAAAAAATCATCAATGTCCGTCTAATCTGGTTTTTAGAGCACAATAACCTCATCTCCAATTTACAATCCGGCTTTCGCTCTAATAGAAGCACAACAGACAATATTATACAACTTGAAACAGCAATCCAGAAATCCCTCCATAACAAACAACATTTCCTTGCAGTGTTTTTCGACCTAAAAAAGGCCTATGACACTGCATGGAGATATGGCATATTGAAAAAGATCCACGATTGCGGACTGAGAGGAAACTTACCAATATTTCTGAAAAATTTCCTCTCAAACAGACACATAAAAGTAAGAGTTGGTAACTCCTTCTCGAAGGAGAGATTGGTTAAAGAAGGCATCCCCCAGGGAAGTGTGCTTAGTTGCAGCCTCTTTATGATTGCCATTAATGACATTTGTGACGCCATACCAGATAATGTTCAAAGGACACTCTATGTAGACGACTTCACCATCTTTGCGTCCGGTGCTGTGACTGGCATGGTGGAGAGAAGACTGCAAGTGGCTATCTCTAGTTTGGAAAGGTGGTGTGATACCACTGGATTTGCCTTCTCCGCCCCTAAAACTGTCAGTATTCACATATGCAGAAAGAGAAACTGTCCTAAATTCAATCCTAACCTCTGCATCTACAACAACCCTATAAATACAGTAGATGAAGTCAGATATCTTGGAGTGATATTTGACAAAAGCAATACATGGAAGCCGCACATAACCAATTTACGAACAAAAGCATTCAAAACAATAGACCTACTAAAACATCTCACTCACAAGAAATGGGGAGCAGATTGCATATCTCTCCTGAGACTATACATAATGCTTCTCAAACCCTTAATTGAATATGGAATAGAAGCATTCTCTTCCACTGCACAAACGTATATGAAAAAAGTAGAGACTCTACAAAATTGTGCCATTAGAATTGCCACGGGTGCATTTAAGAGCTCTCCCATTTCAAGTATTCACGCCTACTCTGGTATTAAACCTCTTAAATTCTATGTCGAAACAAAAATGTTAAATTATTTTCTTAGAATAAAGGTGAATACTGGCCATCCTCTACATCAACTTATTAATGAAGACCTCCCTCCCAAGAGCTGCCTAGAGAGGTGTAAGAGACTTATAGAGGAATACAATGTGAATGTTGAGAACTTGATAATGGAAGAAACAACCAGCATCCCTCCTTGGACAAGAGAACGAATATCAACCTGCTCGGATATGTATCAATACAAAAAGCAAAGAAACACTGCCCTTGAAATGAAGAACCACTTTGATGAACATTTAATAGAACATGCTGAACATAACAATATTTACACTGATGGATCCAAGATAGAAAACGGAGTTGGATACTCCTACTCAGTTGAAAATAATATAACAGCTAAGAGAATTTCATCAAATGCATCCAACTACACTGCAGAACTATATGCAATACTTGATGCAATAACTAATGATAACAGCCCTCATACAGTAACTACTAATATTATTACCGATTCCAAATCAGCAATACAAGCAATAGAAAAATACTACAACAAAGACCCACTCATTCTAAAAATACATACAGCAATCCACAACTGCAACGGAAACATCAACTTATGCTGGGTACCCAGCCACTGTGGTATCCCTGGTAACGAAGCTGTAGACGACGCTGCAAGAACTGCCGCTAGTGAACAGTTTGTAGAAGATATCCTAATACCAAGATCCGACATAAAAGCACTGATTAAAGCAGAATCTCTCCGGAGATGGAGAACGCAATGGCAGGCTATCCCTGAAGACAACAATAAACTCAAAAAAATCCAAACCGACATATCACCCCTTCGAAACAGTCACTTTGAAGACAGACTATGGGAGAGGGTTGTGTGCCGCATTAGAATAGGTCACACAGCCCTAACCCATGGCTTCTTGATGTCAAATGACCCTCCCACAGAGTGTCAAACCTGTCACGTTCAACTTACTGTCTACCACATCCTAATGGACTGTCCATACTATTCCATAGCCCGACAAGCCCTACAAAATTGCCCATTCAAAGAATTACTATGCCTCTATACATCAAAATTTGACAGATTATTCCAATTCATTATGCAATCTGAATTAATGTACCATATTTGACATTCATGTATTAAACTATTATTTAGTTTGCTGGTGATTAACGACTGAATCGCCTCTGTAGCGGCCGTTGTTGTAAAACACCAATAGATAATAATAATACAGTTAATTAATGAGTAAAACTAAGCAAACTCGTTAATTTATAAATAATAGATCATTAGTTTAGAAATTACTAGCTCAGTCTTCTAATTTTTATTTTTACATTTCAGTCATGCGTGCTATTCAGTTTTCTAAATTATTTATTTTTGTTATTGGTATCAACATTCAACAGACAGATATTCATTTTTTTAAATTTAATTTTCAATTAGGTAAAAGGGTTAAGTGTGCAAATTGAGTAAATGATGACGTACATATTAAAAACACCTATACGAGTAGCTACTTCTATATCAGTTATGAAAACATATGAGCCTTAATATTTAGACATTCACTATCTAGATATTTTATAATCTTTCAATCAAATGGTGCACTCCAAATATTATTTATTCATTACTATGCTATTGCAATTCATTCCCTATCTAATTCTTTCGAAGGTACTCCAACCGATGCCATTTGGCCTGGATTATCTTCATTAGAGTGTATGAAAACCTTCGAACTGAGACAGCAGCCATACAACATCCTAAAGACAAAGTTCAGTCACCTTTCTGCCTCGGGACACAAACTCCTTAACTTCCTCTTCATGTATGACCCCTCCAGACGAGCCTCTGCCACACAAGCCATGGAGGCGTCTTATTTCAAAGAGGAGCCTAAGCGTGAGTACAGTGATTAGTTGCACCCTCTTTAGATTGTGTTCTTATTTTACCAATTAACCCTAATAAGTTTGACTATCAGAATATACAGGAAGGTTTGACTAGCTATGTTTGCCAAATTTCAAGTATAAATATTGAACATATAAGGATAAATAAATACATAGGTATATAAAACATTGCAAACAGAGAGAGCACAGCTGTGATAGGGTGGAGTGTGATCCATGAAAACGTGGACAGATGTGTGCTTAGAGGCTTATCAGACTGTATTTCTACGTTGCCATACGTCACCACAGTACAATTTATTTACGTGATTTACGCCGATACGTAAATATTTTTCAACTTTTATATACAAAAATATACTTGATATATATGTGGGAACAAAGTCAAGAAAAGCCGGTAAATGTAAAATGACATGAACTATATAAAATAATTTAAAAAGAGGTGTGTTTAGGAAACACACTTCAAACCCATTAAATTAGTTATTCTAATCCATTCAAATTTTTGGATGTGTTGCTTGATCATAATGAAAGTGGCTTCAAGGTATCAAAACCTTTTCAATCAATATACTTTCATAACTGTAGACCATTAAACTAATGAAGTCATAAATTGACAATGTAGATTCTAGAATGAAGATTTTCGATGTTTTCCAAATATTGCCAGCAAAACTGCATACCTACTCAATATTTCGGTATGAATAACATAACTAGCTACAACGCCTTTACGATGATGCATTGGTAAAAAGTTTTGTTGTGAAATCATGGTTTAAATCTGTTAAAATAGTCTTCAGTATTAATTCAATCAACCCAAAATAGGTTTCATCAAAATGTATCTATATATTATTTTTCTCTTGCAGCTTGTGCTCCTCAATTGATGCCTACGTTTCCCCAACATCGTAACAATACTAAGAAACCACAAGGTATCTCTAACAACAGAGTTGGCAATTCTAAGAAAATTATATCTGTGAATGATTTACTACAAAATCCTGGATTGAAGTAATCTGAAGTCCTCGTCCAAAATATTCTGCCGTTACTCTTTAACTACGAAAATTAAATATTGAAAGAGAATCACCAACAGTCGTTTTATTTTAAAGTCTCGGTGCAGTACAGCAAAACCTCGTAGTCTGCTTGGTGGTCCAGTAAGAAACTCACTTCAGTAGTTTGGTGCTAGACCAACTCAGTTTTCTCTAAAAGTGAAGCCGTGACTTTAACAATTCGATAGCTCTATTTTCTTTAGAGAATCTAAGTGAGACTAATAGAGAAAATTTAGACAGCTAGTGTTTTGTATATATTGTTTCTACATATATCTCGCAAATTATTATTTAAGTCCCCTTAACGTTTTGATTAACCAATAGAATTATCGAATTATCACAGTACCATTAACTTTTATATAGAGAAAACCGTGTTGGTCTAGATTCTAGAACAAAGTTGCTGTTGCGAATTTTATTCTAGGCCAAGCTAGCCCGGAACTAAACTCTGGTCTGCGTACTAGATAAACATATTTTTGGAACAGTTGAGAATAAACCTAGTACAGACATAACTAGGGATGTGACATTTTGCATATATGCAGTCCTCTGCATACATTTCAAGAGCATATAATATGCACGTGTGCATATATGCTAATCGAGAAATATGCACTTCTTGGTCAATTTTTAACAAGTAAATGTCTATTGTCTACTCTAACCTATGCCGTTTTCTTATGGGACCTCTATATAGAAAACGATTTTAACTTTCAACTGTTGACCCAAGTATATTTTCTCAAACTAATTATTCATATTTAAAAAGTTTGTCGGTGGAATATTGAATTTAAAAATGTATTAATAAATTTGTAAGACACTTAGGATTCAGTAAACAATAGTACCCTATAAACATCGTATATAGAGTCTATTACTGGGATATTGAATCAAATCGACAGACCGTTGTTTATAGGGTAGCAATTGATAAATAAATGAATACAAATATTTTAGAGTTTCTACTTGAAAAATATCAAAACTAATCGCACGTAGTATAGGCATTTAATTTATTTAAGTAATTAAACACAAAATGGAATTAATTTATCAATTCTAGACTTAATGTCGTTGCTTATAGCTGAGGATCGTTTAAAGGGAACCGCTGGTCTAACAAGATGGTTTATGATTTTCGAGTCATAAACGGAATGGGATTTATGAATGTAGGATAGTTTAGAAGACTGAATTTGGCTAAAGGAAACATTTGCTTTCTTGTTACTTGTTATGTAGTAGGAGTGTCTTCCAGTACAAAAATATATTAGCAGATAATAGGAGATTCACTTTTGAAAACCTAAATACCATTTAATAATAAAGTGCAATTCCACTGTTTGAAATTGACTTACTATTAAAAAAAGTCTAAATTTAAAACAGCTTTGTTATATTGTATTTTCACACCACGTTAAACATTTCGCAGTAAATATAAAAACTAGGGATTACTCCATTTCATTCAATATATTGTAAGTTCCATTCAAACCTCTGAAGTACAATTACATTCAAAACATAACTATATACAGATTAACTTTATTTTAAATTCCGTAATTAATTTTTGCACATCATATTGAATAATTTCTGGCATATATGCATTTTGGTTCAGCATATATGCACATTGACTTTTTGCATATTATATGCATATTTCCAATATGCGTTTTGGTTCAGAAATAGGCATATAATATGCAGAAATAGACATATAATATGCTGCATATCGCGTCAAAAATTATGCATATTCTATGCTGCATATTGTCACATCTCTAGACATAACTCAATTTCAGTCATCACTTCACGATCATATAAAATCGGTGTTGTTCTGGTAAAAAAATTAATTTAATACTAGACCAAGCTAACCTGGATCGTAAAGCTAGTCTACTACAAGGATTTGCTGTATCGAGTCTCGATGCAGCATCGTCCAAGTCAATATTGATGTCATGGTTCAGCACCAACTCTTTAGCTTGGAGTCATGATTCAGCACCAAGTCTTTCGCTCGGAGTCATGGTTCAGCACCAAGTCTTTAGCTTGGAGTCATGGTTAAGCACCAAGTCCTTCACTTGGAGTCTTGGTTAAGCACCAAGTCCTTCACTCTGAGACTTAGTGCAACACCAAGTCTTTATCTGGGAATCTCTGAGCAGCATCAATCAACCTTATTGCTTGGAATCTATGTGCAGCATCAAGTCTCTCGATAGGAGTCTCTGTGCAGCATCAAGTCTCTCGATAGGAGTCTCTGTGCAGCATCAAGTCTTTTGCTTGTTTTCTATGTGCAGCATCGAATCTTTTGCTTTGAGCCTCGGTGAAGTATTGAATTCTTTTCTTGGTGTCTCTGTGCAGCATCAAATCTTCTACTTGTAGTCTATGAAGGTCAGGATAATAAAACAAACAAGAAAAAAAACGATCGTATGAACAGGTACTTCCGACTTATCTAAGCTATACACAATAAGATAAAGAGAAAAAAAATATAATAAATCTTAAAATAATGAATTCTTATGAACAAAAATTATTAACAAGTATCTGTTACATTGTTTTTCATATACATTGCATATAAAAATATTTCATTTTACTTTCCATTGCTACAAAATTTAAAGAAATTAATACCTAAATGATCAAAATTAATTTTTCACAATACAAATATTGGAAACCTTCTTAACTATAAAGAAATTGAAATCATGGTACTTATTAATAAAAAGATAATTGGATTCAATTGGAAATTAACTACAACTACTTGGGTGATTAATATATACATGATCATGTTTCATTTCTAAAACTCCAGATTTATAAACGCTATTACACTACTGGCACAGATATATCTACAGATACCAAATTTTATAATTTTCAGTAACAAAAAAAATCAACTTATTCCATAGAGAAAATAATAGGAGTGAGTGACAAATTCATTCGATTAGCAACAATGTTTGTATATACATTTCTATTAGATAGATTGAAGGTGTGAATAAGTTATTCATCACCTTCAGAGTCCAAAACATAGCTAAGATCAGAAAGCATGACAACTGGGTCAATGTTACAGAGGGTTTTGATGGCATTGTACCTCAGCAAGGCAGGTCCATTTCCAGAGTCAATAACCGCGGTGATGTTATACAAGTCCACTTCACACTCATCAGCATAACTACTGTTATCAGATGTATCAAGAAGGGAATACAGATCTCTCTTACCCGAGTACTTCCTCTTTCTCGAGGACTTCATGGCTACACTCCGTTTAGTTACGTCTCTACGGTGTGACTTGACAGGAGAGGAAGACTTACGAGCTGTAGCCTTAAGTCCCTTGGTGATTGAGCGTGTTCTTTCTCCATCACAATAGCCATGATAATGAGAAACATTAGGACTGTTTTCCTCTTCGAGTAGATTCTTATGTTGTGATTTGTGATGAGCTTCAAGCAAATCACTAGATTTGAAGACTTCTTTACAAACTGGACAGGGAAACTTATCGACCTTCACTACATACCTTCCGTAGTCGGTCGAGGAGGCCCCTTGATGACTTCTCTCGAGATGTTGGCTCATAATTTTAGCTCTTATGTTCGAGTAAGAACAATGGTTGCACCTGAAAGCAATTAGGTATAAGTTTCCAAAATTACCTCATTCATCAAAATAATAGGTTTAAGCATGTCTTAGTTACTAACTTGATATAAAAATATTGATTGTAACGAATTTCTGACCTGCGTGTATTAGAGACAAGTTTTTTTTACAAAGTAGCAAGAGGACTTCTTATAAGCAGGCATCACTGATGGATCTGAATGGTAATATACAATTTCTCACATGAAAGAAAGGACAGACCTTTTCCTGAGCACACTCGTTTAAGAAAAAGTAAAACCATAGAGAATAAATCATGCATATGAGCATACAATTGAAAGGAAAATGTTAATTAGCTAGTATGCAATATATTTGTTCATTCAAAATGTAATATTAGCCTGTGGAGACTAGTAATTGTTGACAACTTGGATAGGATTATTTATTATCATCAAAAGTTAAAACTATCCATTTTATCAACATTCAGTTAAAATGAAATAAAGCATAATGCTACATGTTAGCTCTTCAATTGGACTTTTTACTGTCAAACTCTTCAGTAAATAGATCCATTGATTGCATATAAGAAGTAATAAAGAGGCTCTCAAAAACCCAAAGAAGAAAAAAGTCACCATGTAGCTAAACTATTAAATTGAAACCATAAAGCAAGCAAATCAATATTAGGCATGAACCGATCCTTCAAAAACCCTTCAAGCAATAGTTATACATTAGGTGTTGACAGCGAGTGAGTAGTCGGTTACCTGTGAATGGCTTTATCAGTCTTGAGCAGAGGTAAGGTCGTGGCATCCTTCTGGTGAGGATGTACTGCAGTACAGTGCAGCTGCACTGCCTCCCCTAACCCAACAAACGAACAAACTGAACATTTCACCAGTCTGCGAGTACGGCCAGAGCCACCACTGACAGAGCAATTCAATTCCATCACTGAGCACCAAGCAGCTCCCTTGTGCTGAGAGCAAATTTTAAACCATTGCATTAAAGTGGCATCCAAAGTCATTATTAGTGTATATTTTATCTACTAAAAAGTAAACATATATGGAAAAAAAATTCCCAGAATTTAAAATACCTTTAATTCTTGGTGGTCCACGATTTCCTGGCGAGTTGTGGCAGATTTCCTACATCTGCCGCACCGGAACTTCTTGGTTTGCGTGTTTTCATCATTGAAAGTGCTATCCAAATCGCTACAGCTCTCAGAAAAAGGGAGGGTTGCGTCAACATCAGAGATGAAGTCATCCAAGCGCATTTTTTTGGACTGAGAAGTTACTGCACCATCCACATCTTCATCAATGCTACTGGTATCTCTTTTCAATGACGAACTGTAACTCTGATCTGTGTCGTCAAGAGAAGTCTCTGTCAAATGACAGTGTGAGAGAATTAGTCTTATTATTGAGTTGGGCATAATTTTATTACGTGGGATTTATCGGAGGCCGGAAAGTTCGGTCTCTAAATTATAAATGGCCACTCAAAATAAATGGTCTTTATGTATTTTGTTATATCCGCTAGTTTGCTGTACTTCATACTTCATTACAGCCTAATATCGCCCCCCGATACATCTAACTGATAAGTTTTATTTGGTGTCCGGAAAACTGACAGTCACTTACTGATTTTAATGACTTTAGTCAGCAATAACATTTTAATTTATAAAAAAACGACGTTCGCTCCTAGTTAAAAGGAGTTAAGGGAACATTCATTTTTACATAGTATACAAAATAAAAACATTATTAAATGTAGATAAATTGATTAGAAAAATATATAAAATACATTATTATATAAATATATATAAATATTAAAGTAAAAAATCAAATACAAGATATAGATTAAAAAATATAACCTTTCTTAGAAAATACTAAGATGAAACAAAGAATTTCTTGTATTAGGGACAGAGTGTAATTTCTTTGTTTACACAACGCATTTCTACATTATCAGTTCATAACGGGTTTAGAGTCTAATTATATCTTTTTTGTTTATAATTTGAGAATTGAACAGGCCTTCAAGCTTAATTTTGACTTGAACTCATAAAACAAACACGATCGATGTTTGTGAAATATTTAGAATTTTCAACACAACATCTATGATTATCAAACTGATATTACCTACCTAATACTCTGCAAATTTCACTCGATCGAATTGGATTGCATATTAATTGATATTACTTTTACATATAAATGAAAATTGTAAAAATGAATATGAAGAATGAAATTGTAAATGTAATAAATATTGAACATACATATAAGTGATTTAACATTCATTTAATTCTTAATATATAAGATATAAATTATAAATCTTATAAATGTATAAATCATGTATAGATATATGTAAGTGTCTTAACAAATAAGTTAAAAATGGTACTTATAGTTTCTGTGTGTAATGAAGTTTGGTTTACTGTGTGTTTAATTAAGTAGCTTCGTTGAAATACTATTTTCCATTGAGTATTAAGTAACTCAATATCTATCTAGTTATATCTAGTTATAACTGTAAAAAAAAGAATGTCCCCTTAATCCCTTGAGGAAAGGCTAACGTCGTTTTTTATGAATTGAAATATTCTTAGAATGTGTCTATAACCGAATAATATTTCAGAAAAGTCAATAAATACATAAATTGCCAATAAGTGACTGGCAGTTTTCCGTGTACTGTTTTTATTAATACCTCAGACCAAATATTCAGAGATCGAATTTTCCACTCAAATCTCATGTTAAATAATTGTCAAAATTGCTAATGTTACGTATCTTTTTACAACGGTTAATGATGCTATGCGTTTTTAATAAATACACTACACATTTCAGTATCCCTAATTTCATTTTTTTCTATTATTGTTCTATAATAAAATCCTTATTAATGGAGTAGCGTCGACCGGGGTATTCCATAGCACTCAAAGTATCGGGGTCATTAATCTCACCCGTTTTTTTAACAGTGAAGGAGTAATAATTTCGGAAACCTGATTATACCATTAAAAAGATAGATATTTCTTCTATGAATATGGTAACTTTCATCCATTTTCGTTAAATGAAAGTATAAAATAATTTAGAATAAACAGTAGAGCTTTTTTCACCCTATAAAAACTTTAATTCAGATATTAATAAAATCCCGCAACTTTAACACTGGGTTGGACAATTATGTTTGAAATCCCACCTAAATTAACATGGACACAATAAAATATGCCATCAAAATGAAATATAAACGGTTTAAAAAAATATGCACTATTACGGTAGTTATAGCATGACAAGGTAGTGCGTTGAATTGCCCCAAATACGAAAAAGTGCATGGGGTAATTAATTGCACATATTTCGGGGTAATTAATTGCAGTTTCCTTAGAGATAATCAATGCATTTATATGAGATTATATGTATAAATGTTGAAAGTTCAGCTCATTATTACGTCACATTAGTTAAAATACATCTGCCCCGATCTGCTATGCTACTGCCATGGATCTGCCCCGACTGCTATGACGCTGCTGTGAATCTGTTCTGAACTGCTATGACGCTGCTGTGAATCTGCCCTGAATTGCAATGACGCTGCCGTGAATCTGCCCTGAATTGCAATGACGCTGCCGTGAATCAGTCCCGAACTGCCATGAATCAGTCCCGAACTGCCATGAATCAGCTTTGAACTGCAATGACTCTGCCGTGAATCTGTCCCGAACTGCCATGAAGCTGCCCGAACTGCTGTGAATCTGCCCCGAACTGCAATGATGCTACCGTGAATCTGCCCTGAACTGCAATGACGCTGGCGTGAATCAGTCCCGAACTGCCATGAATCAGTCCCGAACTGCCATGAATCAGCTTTGAACTGCAATGACTCTGCCGTGAATCTGTCCCGAACTGCCATGAAGCTGCCCGAAACTGCAATGACACTGCCCCAAACTGATATGGCACTGCCGTGAATCTACCCCGAACTGCTGTGGCGCTGCCGTGAATTGCCATGACGCTGCCGTGAATTGCCATGACGCTGCCTTGATCTGCAATGCGCTGCCGTGAATTTGCCCCGAAATGCAATGACGATGGCGTGAATCTACCCGAACTCCCATGACACTGTCGTGAATCTGCCCCGAACTGTACTGACACTGCCGTGAATCTGCCCCGAACTGTACTGACGCTGCCGTGAATCTGCCCCGAACTGTACTGACGCTGCCGTGAATCTGCCCCGAACTGTACTGACGCTGCCGTGAATCTGCCCCGAACTGTACTGACGCTGCCGTGAAACTGCCCAGAACTGTACTGACGCTGCCGTGAATCTGCCCCGAACTGTAATGACGCTGCCATGATGCTGCCCCTAACTGCCATGATTCTGCCCCAAACTGCCATGATGCTGCCCCAAACTGCCATGACGCTGAACCGAACTGCCATGATGCTGAAACGAACTGCCATGATGCTGAACCGAACTGCCATGGCGCTGAACCGAACTGTCATGACGCTGCCCTGAACTGCGATGACGTTGCCTTGAACTGTGATGACGCTGGCGTGAATCTGCCCCGTACTGCCATGACGCTGCCGTGAATCTGAACCTAACTGTCATGACACTGCCGTGAATATTCTCCGAACTGCCATGACACTGCCTCGAACTACTATGACAATGCCCTGAACTGCAATGACGCTGCCGGGAATCTGTCCCGATCTGCTATACTACTGCCCTGATCTGCAAAGCTACTGCATTGAATCTGCCCTGATCTGCAATGCTACTGCCGTGAATCTGTCCCGATCTGCACTGCAATTACCCCAAAAGTGCGAGACAATTACCCCAATTCTCAGTAATAGTCAATCGCGTATTTTTTTATTAATAAATAGCGAACCATAAGAGATAAAAGGTTGAAATTTGGTATAAGTCATTATCAAGTGATATCTTAAGATGGTGGTGTAAGTATGAAGTTTCTACCTTGCTTAGTTTTTATGCTAGATCAAAGTTTGCGAGAAAGTGCGATGGAATACCCCGATCGACGCTAATTTAAAAATTTGTGGCAGGGACAAGACGTTCCCGACTTCTTGTTCAAGTTGCAAGGGTAAACAACAATATAATGAATATTTTGAGACTGAGTTTTCATAGAACAGGATTTATCATCTCCTGTGGAACCAACCGAAAAATAAAATACACCGGGCCTTTACTGAAAAGACAGCTTAACTGAAAACAACCTGGTTTATTACCAAAGTTACTCCTAAATTTTTTTTTTAAACCATGAGAAATTATTCTCTTAGTTTTATAATTATAATTATTCCCACACTTATTAGATCGTCATAGTATGGCACGTAAAAAGAGAGGGCGATGTATGCCTGTATACTAAACAATGCACTAAATTAATATCTACGTACGAATCTAGACTAGAAAATTTAAATATCTAAGACATACCTGCTACATCCTCAGACTCTCTAGAAGGTGGTTGATCAGTTTTGGTTTCGGTGCACGGTGGAGTGCCACTAATAAGATTAGAGCTGCTCATCACAGTCGAGTAACTGAGAGTCTTTATGGCGTGATTGCTGATGAAATGATTCATAGATTCGAGCATAGAATTGCAAGACTGTGAGCAGTAGTCGCATATGTAAGTGTATACTTGAATCCACATAGTACTGCCATATTGCTTTCTCACCAGGAATGGCATGTCTGGGTGACCTGCTCTCATATGGACCAATATAGCAGATCTATCTCCTTTTTCATTGCAATGGCAGCACGTATAGCTGATGGCTGCATTATCAGCTTGCTTTTCCAAGCTAATTTGATCTGGATTACTTGATGGGGCTTCCTTTTCAATGATTTCTTCTTTGAGATTTCCGATAGGTTTGGATGCCTCTACAGGTTCCTCATCTCGAACCAACTTTGGTCTTTTGGCTTTCCTTGATAAGGGACCAGCTGTCGAATTTCTTTTGACTCCTTGCTTAGTAGGTTTTTTAGCTGGTTTGTGTACAGGTTCTGTTTTAATGGGTAAAGGAGGGCTCACATCTAAATCACTCGTTATATCTGGAAGTTCATCAAAATCATCATCGATAAGTGGCAAGACTTCTTTTTTAGGTGCGACTTTTTTAACAAACGACTGAGATGAATTGGAAGTTTCTGCGTCACTCGGTCGTTCGATATTTTCCGATTTTCCATCTTTCTCCAATTTAATGATTACGTACTGATCTAAATCAGGGTGCATTATAGTGCAATGAGAGCGAATGTGTCTCAGGTCTTCAAATCTAGTATAACAAACTGTACAGTAATAAGGAGCACTGTTATTAATGTGCTGAGCATAGTGTTTCTGATGTTTTCTGGAGTATTTCGTTTGATAAGGACAAATCTCACAATTGTGCAGTTTGGGATTATCAGAACTTTTCTTTTGTGGGGAGAAAAATTTCAAAGTCTCTATATCACTGTCAGAATTAGGTGATAAAGATAAATTGGCATCATTTGAATCGATAACCGAGGCTTCGAGGTTTGGATGTTTCGATTTGCTGTGACTTACAACTAAAGAAGATGATTCAACGGCGAAAGAGCAATGTTTACACTTGTACCGACCAATGTGGTTTGCCCTAATGTGACTAGCTAATCCAGAGTTAGTTCTGCACACAATTCCGCAGTAGTTACATTTCAAGGATTCCACATCGCTCTTCTCTTTCGTCTTAACAAGTTTGTTCTCATCAGTGTCAGGCTGTGAATCGACAGATATTTTTCTTCTTTTTGCTGGTAAAGACTCTACCTCATCACCTTCATTGATTCCATCTTCAATGTTAGACAAAGGGTGTTTCATTTCATGTGATTTTTGAGTTTTGATTTTATGCCTTCTGCTAGACTCATCAAGCAATATGCCACGAATATGACGAATTTTGTTCTTTTTATCTCTCTTCCACAAAGGTTCATTGGTACTATCACTCTCCTTATTGAAGGGAACGATAGCATTGTCATCAATACGATAGTAGTTGCACAAAACCTTGTAGTCTGCTTTTGGGTGTCTTTTACGGTGATTTTCGATATCAGACATGACATTGCTGCTGTATTTACAGTGGCCACATCTATACTGACATCGAACGTCGTGCAGATTCTTCATGTGGAGAACAATAACAGATTGTGTTTGTCCCTTAAAATCACACAAGCCACACAACCATTTAGCTGGCTCGCAATCTTCATTAGCCTGTTCGCTAGAAGCACCAAAATCTTCTGACACAGAGGCATCCACTTTTTTTGTGCTTTCACTCTCGTTGTCATTTCCTTCTTTCTTGGTTTCATCAGGTTCTCTGATTACGAATTCAAAAGGAGTTTTAGAGGGATGTTTCTCTTTAACATGTCTCTCAATAATGTGTCTCTTTGGAGATAGCACAGTGCACCAGCCGCAGCGATAGAGCCTCTCGCCATGTAACTTGAAATGTGAGCTCAACTTCTCAACAGTGAGAGTCATATTCTTGCAGTGCTTGCAGGGGAAGGAATGTACCTCTGAATGCAGAGCACGGATGTGATGTTTGAGCATTACATCATTGATGGATGTATACTGACAATCACTGACACCACAGACATTCACACTGCTGTCAGGGACATAACAAGGTAGATTATCATACTCTTCTTTTGGAATAGGATTCTTTATTCTCAAGTCTAACTCTACTCGTTTTCTGTCTTCATATGAACTACCAGCTAAGCAACTCATCTTGTCGAACATCATCTCCTTATTTTGTAGGCATGGCACGGGGTTAACTGGCTGCTTGTTAGGAACTTCCTTGATGCGAATTTCATCGGGTGTCTTTTCTGCCATAATCTTGTGCAATTTGAGATGTTTAACGAGATTAAACCGAACTTTGGTGGAATATTTACAGTGGAAGCATTTCAGCTGGTTGCTGGAAACAGACTGTAAGGGGATGGTATCTATATCTTCGTAATGATACTCGTACCTCTTCCTCTTTGTTATGTTTTCCTTTGAATCACTTCCTACGATATAATCTTTAGGATAGAGAATGTACTCTTGAAGTTCAGGATCCTTCATTTTAGTATCCTTCATCTCACAACGGAAGGAGGTTGTACCATGTACATAACGACTGTGATTCCGATAATTCTGCTGTACTGATACTCTGAAAGAGCAATTTTCGACACCACAAGCATATCTTTTAGGACCATGTAACTTTATATGGTCTAGAAAGGCATTGACAATCCTAAATGGTCTCTTACAGTGCTTACACAGCAGAGTTTGTGTATCACGTGCATTGTCACATATCTGCATGTGTTCCTTCAGTCCAATCAAACTAGGCACAGAGAAATCACAGTTCTGATTACCACACTGGTACATAAAAGTCCCAGGAGGTGGCCCAGTATCGCTAGATACAGGAATATCATCTTGAAGAGACGTGTTACTAGATATATTACTAGTATCTGCAAAATCAGTCGAGGGAAGACCTGTATCTTTTGCACTAGATATATTTTCAACATTTTCAGCTATTTTCTCAGAAGAAGACTTAGTTTTCTCATTTGTTTTATTTTGATCGCTGTTGAGGGCTGTTGTGGAGGGTTGCTTGACTCCACTTTGTTCCTGTTTCCTTAAAAGGACCTTCCCACTGCGACCAGGATGACAGTTCACGAGATGGTGCGTGAGGTTCTCTCTTTGAGACTCGCCATAGAGGCAGTAGGGACACTGGAACTCATCCATCATGTGACTGCGCATGTGCTGCAGTAGACCAACAACAACATTTTACAACGAGAAAATAGTTACTCCCTAAATTTAGATTATTATTTATAAGCTATCCAAATTGACATAAAATGTAGGCAAAGCTAAAAATCTCAATATTCTAATTATATTCAACCTGAAGTAAATATTCAACCTGGTAGAAAAACAGTGATTTGCAGTTTTAAGAGCTTTCAGGAGAACCTAAAGAATCACAATCTGATTAAATTAAAATTGAATTACCTAACTACTAGATGTAGAAAATATTATTTATTATATAGAGTATCTTGCAATATTCTTATCACAGATGTGATATCAGTTACATGATATAGGTATGTGAGTTTCTAGTGACACAGGGCTATCAGAGTAATCGAATAGTTCCATGTTTTCGAGATTTTGCCACACAGCGTGCCACACATTTATAAATTACTTATCATTATTAAGTGCGGACACCAAATAAATAAATACCCGATGGAGATTATTAGGATAGATTTTTTTGTCCACTTATACACAACGAGTAATTAAACTTTGAGAATGTACCAATGATACCCACAGGAATATATTGATATAAAATTTAAATTCTTATATTTTTATTGAATTTTTATACATATTTTATCGATGAAATATAGTTTAAACTTATGCAGATAAATTTATTAATTGAATTCACTAAGTATCCTAATAACGGGTAATACATTCCTATTGAAGACACAAGTCAGATACATTTTTTATGAATGATAAAAATCGTGGAACCGTCCGATATCTCTGAACAAACCCTATCTAGAACTCCACTAACATTGACTAGAATGCGTTTTACCAAACTAAGACCTACCTCCACCAGTTCGTAGACTTTAGCGGGGTGTGAACACAGGAAACATTGCAGCACTGACTCTGCACCGTGTGCGGCAACTACGTGGCTTTTGAACAACTCAGCTTCAACAGTTCTTTTCTGACATCCATCTGAAAGGAGAAGAAAATAATTGATAACAATTTCACCTCTTAGTAATGTTAGCTCGTGATTAGGGTGCTATAACAGTTTCTCCGTAGTGAACACGTTGACCAAATATTGGTACACATTTGTACCACCATGTATATTACTGATAGACTTAGTGGTACAATGCCAATATTTCAATTTAAATTGTGACAATGTGAACCACTGTTTTTATCATACAGACAATATCAATAGGTACACACAGAGATCCTCAGCTCCTCTCGCTATTGTAAGACATGTCATACAGAAGCAATAACACAAATTTTTGGAAAAGTCAGTTAGGCTAGACTGCGTTTTGAGCACACATAGTCAATGTATTAATAACTGCTTCATTGTATATAGTTAAACATTAGCAGAGATACCTAGCATAGTAAATACAACAAATCATATAAATTAACAGTAGCTTACTACAGACACTCTCAGTACTCGGGTACTTGATAGTTTACCAATATACCTAGTTAAATAGTGGTAACAGAGACCATGACAAGTCAATCAGAAATTTCTAAAGGTACCTAAGATTGGGTTATGATTGTTCAACACCCACTTTCCGAGTACAGTAAGTGTTCCGAGTTCTGTAACGTATAATGCAGCACATAAATAATAATTTTGCTCACCAAATCCACATCGGTAGGCATGGATGAACTTATCAACAGGTGGGTTAGAAGGAGGGTGTTTGTTGATGGTGGTTACCTTCACATATCTAGGAGGGTCGTTAGGATGAAACTTTTTCTGCAGAGAGGGACACAAGCATTGAAGTTTTAAAAGGGAGAAAATTGTTATATCAATCTGGTAACTACGGGTAGCTAATCGTATCGAGTAAAAATGACTAGTTGGTATCTGTAACTAAATCGAATCAGTAGCTATTTGTAATTGGTATCCAAAGATAAATATTAGTTCTAATTCACTATTCCACATAAAATGAAAACAGTCAATAGGGCAAAGAGTAATTAGCAAATGCGAATTAAATAGCTACTAGATGCAATTTCAATAGTTATTATGCCAATTTATTTTACTGCATTTTTAATAATAACCTAATGAAAATAGCATCCAGTATTTACGTCACACCTGGTAATTGTACTTTACCCTACTTTTTTCTTCCTAATTTATCCCTTAGACATGTTTTAGTGACTGACCATGTGAGAACCCAAGTAGACTGTTGAAGTAGATCTGTAGAGACAGTGTTTACACATGAAGGAGCAGTGACTGTGCTCCTCCACAACATGTTCTGTCAGAGAGTCATTGTTCGTGAAGTGCAGCATACAGTAACAACATCTGAAAAAATTAAGAAAACATCGGGGGTGAAAATTAAAATAGGTAAGAATATTTTTTAATTAATATAGGCTAATTCTTGTTCCTAAACAAAAAGGATATCACCAAAGTAAATTTCTTTTTAGAATACATTAAACATGATGCCATATATTTCATTGTTAATAGGGGACCAGCGAACTGCGAAAAAAAGAATAAATATCCCTGTCTTAATTTTGGTTGGCTTCAGTTTCACTTCTCTTAAATGTTAATTCCCAATAGGAAAACAATCAAAAGTGTGGGGAGGCGAAAAAACAAACCGCGTATATTAGATCACCGTATAATTAGTGAATAAGATTGTTCTTAGAAACACTAAGAACAAGTGAAATAGAAACACAATGAGTTGCACCCCAATGTCAACTGACCTGAACTGATCATCATGAGCAGTGCCGTGAAGTATGAACTCTTCAGATGAACTGGTGGTGAACAGACAACCTCTGAACATACACTTGAAGACATCAGCAGCCTTTTTGCCGGTGAACAACTTGAACGCTGCATCAGTTTGATATCTGTGGTGAGGGAATAAAATTTATGAAATAGCTATCATAGGCAAAAAATATAGTTTTAGGATTAAAAAGTTGATATTTTATTACAATCACTCTCAGATAATAGTAAAATGTGCAGAGGGGAGTGCATTTACCTACAAAATGTACGACCTTCACGTGAGAGAAAATATATTGTAGCTACATAAGTTTCCAATTTACTTCAAGGTCATATTCTAGTTATATTACTTATTTGAAGTCAAAGCAAGATTACAATTTTTCTTCCTTCACGTGTTAAGCCAAGATAATATATGACAATAAAATGTCAGCCTAAAATAGCATTAGACATCAAAATGTCAGCCTAAGAAAGCATTAGACATCAAAATGTCAGCCTAAAATAGCATTAGACATCAAAATGTCAGCCTAAGAAAGCATTAGACATCAAAATGTCAGCCTAAAATAGCTTTAAACATCAAAATGTCAGCCTAAGAAAGCATTAGACATCAAAATGTCAGCCTAAAATAGCATTAGACATCAAAATGTCAGCCTAAGAAAGCATTAGACATCAAAATGTCAGCCTAAAATAGCATTAGACATCAAAATGTCAGCCTAAGAAAGCATTAGACATCAAAATGTCAGCCTAAAATAGCTTTAAACATCAAAATGTCAGCCTAAATAGCTTTAAACATCAAAATGTCAGGCTAAATAGCATTAAACATCAAAATGTCAGGCTAAATAGCATTAAACATCAAAATGTCCGGCTAAATAGCATTAGGCATCAAATGTCAGGTTACATAGTATTAGACATCAAAATGTCAGGCTGAAATAGCACTAGACATCAAAATGTCAGACTGAAATAGCACTAGACATCAAAATGTCAGGCTGCAATAGCATTAAACAATAAAATGTAAGAATAAAATAGCATTAGGCATCAAAATGTCAGGCTAAAATAGCATTAAACAATAAAATGTAAGAATAAAATAGCACTAGACATATGCCCCAAGTGTTGCACTCACTGTTGAAATACGAAGAGAATAGGCACTGTAGGAGGATCTCTCGGCAATTGGTTGAAACCAGGAGGAAGGACCTCACTGATATCTTCCATGTCCAGCCCCGGTTCCTTCTTAATGACTACTTCCTCAGTCTTCTTTTTAGGACTGGATGTCTTCAGTGGATCGCTTGAGGACTTAGAGGCCCCAGTGGAGGAGACTGATCCTTTGCTGTGATGGATGGAAAATGGCTTGTTGTTCATTTCATATGATATAAAATTATCATTAAGCTAACTGAATATTATTAATTATTATTCTAGCAATACAGAGAAGTTTAAGCCAACAGGATTAAGAGGCGTTCTCATTTAATAAATCTTAATTAATTAAAGGCTAAATAATTTTATTTTTACATGATCAAAAATGTGGAACCATCTGATAACCCGTAACCTACTGTCCTACACCAACTTTTTCACAAGCTATATTGTTTCATGGAAGTTTAACCAGCTATTGAAGAGACGTATAGCCGAGACGTCTTACACAAAAATTTGAATGATGTTTGTTTTAGTTATAAGCTTTATGTTGAAATTAGTTGAATCAAATAAATTTTTTTTTTTTTTTTTTTTTTTTTAGTAGGGGTTTAACGTCTGCTTCGGAACCAAAGGCCATATCGCTGACGTCAAAAGGAAATTAAATACAAGGGACTGGAAGAAGCAGTCAGAGAGGAAAGTGGTTCCATGAACAAAGTCACTTACCACCGTCGGTGACAATGCTCATGGATGCAGAAAAGCTACTCCGTGAATGCAGTCACTTACCAAGGAATATGACGAAACGGGACACAAGCACCAGTGGCTGCACTCACGGATGGAAGAGGAAAATGAAGAGGTCATAGTAAATGAAGCCTACGAGCCTACCTAACACAAAATCTTAAAACCTCGTAGTTGAAGAGCATAACCCTAGCGCTATCCTCTAAAACTGCAAGTAGCGTTAAAAAAATGATAAACATGGTAAAAATGAAAAAAGACAATCCATAATCCAAATTACAACAGTTCGGGGCCCAAGGGACGCCACCCCCCTTCTCTTCCATTCACCACAGACAGCTTCAGGATAGAGCCCCTGGGGGCAATCAAATCAAAAGGATGGGGTTAACAAAAAGTAGCTAATTAATACTCACGAGTTTGGTGGTCTCATATTATTTGGTTGAGATGAAGCGTCACCTGAAAATGGAAGAGAAACTATCTGTAAAATAACACTGACACACACAAATTTTAAATCAACATTATTTTAGTAGCTAAATAGAACTATTCATCCAGAATTTTTTTTATCTTAGGTGTTTAAAAGTTGTCCCTATTCACTACGATGTGATTTAAAGAGACAATAAGATATAAAAACTCATAGAAGAGGAGACAGTAGAAGTACGCTCCATGCACTAGGTCGGCTACTCGGCTACCACAGGTAACCGTGTCGTCCCATCGCATAGATGTCAAGAACTGCTTTACTTGTATATTGTACATACTGTAACTCACCTTCACCAAATATTCTTGCTGCAGCTTTAGGGTCCATGATACTCTCAATCTTCAGTTCCATTGAACTGTCTGTAGGATGGATGAATTACATTGAAAATAGTCATACTCTATCGTCTGTCCATATTTCGATAAAGCAGAATTTTACTAACAAATAAAAACTATTTTAAATAGAGAGAGATACATACATCTTTGATGGGTTTATCACTAATTGCAATTAGCTATACTAAAAATACAAATAGCTATTTCTATTAAAATTTCATAATCTCCATTGAATATATTTTTGATCTGTAAAAAAACAAGAAGAATAAAATATTAAAAGAAGGAATTTTTATGGTACAGCTGATGACTCACCATGTGACACAGCGGAGCAGGAATCAGACTTGTAATGGTCAATGATTTCTCTGACAGAGGAGACTGTAGCAGAGCAGCCATAACCACAACCGTACTTGCTTGCCTGAGAATACAAATAGTTATTTTTATTCTGTGGATTTGGGGTCAATAATAGTTTGTCAATAGTTGTCTACTCTTTCTTCATAAACAGAAAAACTGATCATTGATGACTTTGCTAGCTTCTTAAGTTATATAATTCACGATATTTGATAAGTTTTCTAGCATAAAGTCAAAATAGTGAATTTCAGTATTGTGAAAACAAAGAAAATGTATGTATTATAATCAGCACATTTTGTTTTTTTAGGTTGTAATTTCAACGGTTTGACAAATTTCAAATCCTCCAGACCATTTTTAGTATTTCTATCAAATATGGTAGAACACGAGTGAAGGGGTTTATAGCATACTAACAAGGAAAGAAGGGCAGTATACCTCCTATGTTAACATCTAACCTGAGGGTGAGCCTGATAGTGCTGTTCAAATTGTTTCTCATCGCTAGTAATGAAAGTACAAAAATAAAAAGAACATTTGAAGGGCCCATGCACAGCCATCTCGTGACTTGTGAGCTCTTCATTTGTGGCACATTTGTAGCGACAGTTCGTCTGCAAGCAGGACAGTTGAAAGGCTTCAGAGCGATGATCATCACCTGTCGAACCATTCCCACCCACCTTTTTGTTTTTGGAGGTCTAGAGGAAAGAAAGAGTAGGATGTTTATCAGGAGAACTATTTTCTGATTGCCAGGGTAGCTAAGATATCTCTTTCAGGGAACCAATAGGATTCAAAACTACACAAAAAGTAAATTTCAACTAACTTACGGTAAAGAGCCAATTACTAGATTCTTATGTTTCTTTACTAATTAGAAAAAGATAAATTTGCAATGATCATTATTATGAACTTTGTTAGCTTATGACCCTCAAAAAAATATATTCATTAAGTAAAAGATACCCATTTATTCAGCATTATGAATGACTTGAATGTACTTATTCTTAGTCTTAAACCAACAGTGTTTATAATAATGCTCATTTGAAAATTTTCATCCGGTAATACGCAAGAAAAAATTAACCATTTGGCAATTGGTTAATTACATTATATGAGCCACACCTGGCTAAAACAAGCCAGTTGAACTTACAGTTTCATTTTGTTCTTGTTCAATCACTTCAATGGATTCGCGATGAGCAGAGGAGACTCTCTTACTACTTTTCTTCTTCTTTGGACGCTGTACAGGACAATATTTATTGCTCTCCAGTATTTTCTCCTTCAATCTATTGATGGTTAGAGACAGTTCGCTAGAAGTAGATTCAGATTCAGGCATCTCTTCAAAGTCTTCATATTCATCACTAGAGGATTCAGATGAGGACTTTTCAGAGTCTGCATCTTCATCTATAACCATTGGGCTGTCATAACTACAATCAGCTGTTGGAGTTTCATCTAAGGGTAACGGATCTGTTACACTGTCTGACACTTTGGAATCTACTGAACCACTCCTCAACGAATCATCACAAGGAGTATCTACTTTTTCTTTGGCGTTTTCATTATTTATGTCAACTTCAGTGGAAGAACTTTTCATTTCATCATCAGCTGATGGGACACTTTCATCAGGTTTGGGCGCAACCAGGGCAGAATTTGAAGATTCTGCTTCATGTGTCGATAAGAGCTTATTGTTGATCTCTTCTAGATGCTTCATTTGTTCTTTGATGATGCCAGCAGTTCTAGTTGTATAGATATTTAGAGATATTCTGTCAACCAGAAGCTTAGCCTCTATTTCTTCTTTTTCATCAGCCTGATCATCATCCCCAACAAACACTTTCTGTTCAAAGTTTTGCAGTTTTTTAGACTTTCTAATTTTACGAGCGTTCTTAATCTTATTGGCTATGGCTTTATATTTTTCTGTGTAAATCACAATGTTACGGAACATATCGAGTTTCACTACTTCTGCCTTTCCACCATGGGTTGCCATGTTATGAGCCTCCACTTGGCTGAATTGGATTTGAACATAAGAACAGACTTTGCAAACATGAATATACGGCCACTTGTCTTCAAGAACAAGAGAATTAGAATTGAAACTACTCGGTTCATTGTGAGTGGATTGGTTATGTTCCTCCATTCTTTTAGTAGAGAAGGTCCGATATCCACATTTATTGCACTCATGACGATATTCTCCCGTGTGGCTAGTGAAATGATCGTATGACAAAGTAAAATCATTAGTTATATGATTGCACAACCTACAGTGATAAATACTGTTCAAAGCTTTTGGATAATGCTCAAGATAGTGATATACTAGATCAAATCTTAGGTCAGAATCATAGCCACAATCTTTTTCGTTGCATACCATAGGCTCATCAAACCTTGCACTGTAGGGAATCCAATCCAAATCTATTTCATGTGCACCTTCCACAGGATCTTGAGGTCCAACTTTGTCACGATAAGCTGGAAGCAAGTCATCTCGCTTGAAAATGCAAGATACCACCTTTTCAGAGTGATTATTAACAACATGGTCAACATATTTCCTACCAACAAATGGGCAAAGTTCACACTGATATAAATCTATCACTCCACCATCATCCCAGTCTATAGCATCTTTAACAAGCTCTTTCTCTACTATAGATCCTCTTGTAACACGGGTTCCCTCTTTACGTCTGCTGGTTACTTTGATTTTCTTGTTGTTCTTACGAGCCATCAAATCAGGTGTTTGAATATCTCTGCTGTCAACAGAAATGATAGACAAATTATCAGCAAAACTAGATGTGCTGGCAAATCCAATGCTCTCTAATTCATCATCGCTTTCATTACTCCTGTGCGTTGAAGACAGTTTATCTGAAGGGGACATATTCTTTGATGGAATTGCAAGCTGATTATCTTTCTCTACAGACAGATGATTTTCATTAGAATTTGATTCAGAAGACTTTTGATGTGATACTCTATCACTGTTATTTTTATCATAACATGTGTTATCAGCTTGATTATCATCAATATCACCCAAATTGATTTCAGTGTTTGACAATATACGATCTGCTATAGACACATCCATAGTATCATCTTCAGAGTCAACTTCTTGATTACCTTCAATAAATCTCAATAGAGATTTAGTTGTAGACATGTCTATATCCGGACTATTATGGTCGTCTAATGATGGGATTAGCTTCGATATGTCAGAGACATCATCATCATTATCAATGTTTGGGCTAGAGAATATATCTTCCGATCTAGAGAGATCGACATCGTTAGACAAAACAATCAATAATTTTTTACACGCTGTATCAGATGTTTCACTAGTGGGATTATCAGTCATATTTGTAGAATTATTACAACCTTCTGCTTCTTTAACAGGAACAGAAGTTTCATTCACTGATTCTGAACTAGACAGAGATCTTTCAAGGTTCTGTTTCGTGTTTGAATCAATTTCATCTGAAGATGAATCATCTATAGCAATTGGTTTGATAGGATTTTTATATTTAGAAAGAGGAAGTGTGGAACATTCATCAGACTTAAATGATTCTAGATCAATGGATATATGACTGTTGGAGGCAGTTATTTCTGAGCTTTGTTCATAACAAGGCTGGTTTTTAGATGCTGCAGGCGCTTTGGAAGATATTATTTCAATTTCATCGCAAGAGCCTTGTGAGGAATCAACAACTGTATTCTTCCGAGGTTCATTATTTGTTGTACTTGAAGCGGTTTCTACAGACATAATGAGGTCATCATCTCGAATAGTTGAATCTGGAGCAACCATTTCAACCGGTGATTTAGGTCTGCTTTCTTCAGATGTTGAATGCACAGAATCAGCATTCGTGATCACACTAACAGTATCAGAATTAGTTGTCGAGTTAGACAGAGATATTGGAGTATCATGGTTCAGATTACTAATAATCATAGGACTCTCTTTGGAGTGAATGGACTGATCATCTTTTATACCTTCATGGCTATTTGAATGAACGACTTCATCATAAGGTTCTTCAAGTGAAACTGAGCGATTTTGAACGGATGCATCTAAATCTATCGTAAGAGCTTCAGTGTCACTATCATCATCTTCAACTGTATTCTGATTTGAAACATCAACCATAGCACTGGAATCATGAACCCTATTCATAGATACAAGATCACTGGCATTTCTTGAAGAACATCGCTTAGACTTCATATTCAAATATTTTTCATCATATAGGCTGACAATTAACTTTTTAGGTGAAGGAATTCTAACTTTCATCTTAGCAGTATCCGGACAAACTGTGTCAACAACTTCATGAGTGTGCCTAGTCATTTTTGTTACAAATCTTGAGGATTTTCCACTCACTTTCCTAATTTTTTTAGCTGGAATTTTAGATTTGACTTTTTTCAATGTTTTAGTTTTCTTCGATTTGATACTTTTTGTTAATTTGCTTTTGACATTAGAGAGTGAAGAATTATCTGGAGTAGTTGAAGATTGGTTCTCAACTGATTCCAAAGACTCTATTTGAATCTCTTCAGGATGATGAATATCTAAATTATCTTCAGAGCCGCTAGAATCATCAAAAGCATCTTCAAATTCTGGTTCATTGTCATCAATTTCCTCTTCCCTCTCTGAATCATTACCTGTGTCAGGTAATTCTTCAATATTGGCATCGGGAAAACTGAACTGATTATCAGGCGATACTACACGTTCACCAACATGAGAGTTCTCATCAATATTAATTTCCTCTATATCATTATTTGATTTATCAACAGAATTCATTTTATTATCAGTTTTTTCATCATCACTTGATTCAGAATCTGATAAGATGATATTTTTCCGGAATCTCCTATTCTTCTTGTCTATTTCAGAAGACTTGACAGCCAAGGCATCAGGAGATTTTTCAACTACTTTTACTGGGGATATTATTTTAGGAGGGATAACTTCTTCAGTAATGATCTCCGGCATATCTGGAGAAACTGGACTTTCTGGAATAGGTTCTTTCACCATTTTAGCTTCCATCATCCTTTTCTTCTTCAGTTTTTTCTCCTCAATTCTCTTTGGATCGTAGTAAGGATTGCAGACTCCTCGAGTCAATGCAGGCAGACGCAAACGTCTATTTCTTTCAGCAGTCCTAAATTCATTTTCTGCCTTTGCAGATCTTAAAAATCCAGTAGAGAAATCAGATAAGGTTATTTGAAATCCATTCATCAAATACCCATTTAGTTCATTAACTGCAGTTTGAGCAGTATTACTGTCAGGAAATGTTACATATGCTTCTCCTTTAACTTCTAAGTTATTGTTTAAAGGAATATCCATGTCACAGAGCAGATAATCTTGGAAAAATTTATAAATATGTCTTGAGGTTGTAAATGGAGGCACACCTCTGAGAAGTACACTAGTAAATTTCTTCTTAGTGAAATTCCTATTAGGTTGATGTAAAGTTGCTGGAGGAGGAGTTGGGGAACTTGGCCTTTGCAGATGAAATTCAGGAGAGTTATACATTGGCATGCTTGGCGGCCTTACTTGGTTGTACTGATTGACCGGTGCAAAATTTTGTCCAATACCTGTCTGATTGTGCCAGCGATGATTATCATTGAAATGTCGTGAGCCAAAGCCAGGATTAATTGGTGGTGGAATTCTGGGAGGTGGTGCAGCGTACATATTGCCGCCTGGTTTCTGATTATAAGGATTACCAAAATTGTTTGGAGGTTGATATTGTGACATATAATTGGAAGGTGCAGCCCCATGAGCCCTTGGATCGCGTACAGATTCATTGTTCCTTTCAGGTTGAATTAACTTCTGTCTGCTATATGGATGAACTGGAAGACGAGATTTACTTATGTGCACATCTGATGTTGGAGGATTGAATGGAGAGGAGATTTCAGAGGTAGTTTTGACAGCTGCACGTTTTTTCCTTTGATAATAATCTGTCAAAGTCAAACTATTTGATGTTTTAGAGGTCTTGGAATTATTCGTTGATCTTAAATTTGAATCATCTAATGCTGAATTAGTTTCAAGATTTTCACAATCAACAGCACGTTGGAGATCATCATCAATTTCTTTGGAAAGATCTCCCGATAATGGTAATGATGGAATGGGAATATGGGTATTTGATTGATGTTGATCAATATCTATTTGAGGGATTGGTGGTTTCAGTGAATTTTGCATAGGAACAGTTTTTCTGTATCCACTGTGAGAGTTCACATCAAATTGATTATTCAATGATGAGCTATCAGTAGAACAATTAATACTACTACTTGATTGATGGAATGAATGGCTTATATTTGATCCATCTTTTTCTGATGTGAGGCTCACATTCTGATTCCTTTTTATTTTCTCCATTGGAATAGTTTTCACTGAATTTAAATTGGTATTGAAATCATCTGGTTCAGGAGAATCAGGAGTATCATCAACGCTGAAGTCAGCAGACACAGATTCACAATTGGTTTCAAAAGATTCTGGAATCACTTCAGCTTTCAAATTGGCTGAACTTAAAACTCTTGAAGTTGATGCTTTGGAAAAATCAGAGATCAAGTCACTAATGTTGACAATGGTATCTCTCCCAGATTTATTTGAGTGTGTGTGTTCAGCTTTAATTCTATTCACAACATCAGCAGACTCATTTTTATTCAGGTTAAGTCTAAGAATATCCTGATTTTGTTCTCTTTGACTAGATTCATTAGAACTGGGATTTACCTTGTGAGAAGATTTTCCTTTCATGAGGAACTTCAACTTCTCTCTCGAATTCATGAACTTAGAATCTTCCTCTTTGGCAGATGTTTGATTTCCTTTTTCAGAAAATGCATCAGAGATTGCACAGTTATCATTAGGTACCACATTAGGAAATTTTTCATTAAGAAAATCTAAAGTACTATTTGATGGTTTGGTATTCAATAAACTTTCTGTTAAAATTGTATGACCTGACTTACTACTGTTAGCTGAATTACTAGTTGGAATATTTGTCCGCAACAATTCTGCTAGCCTATTTCTCTGAACATTATTGGATTTGTTTATAGAAACATTTAATTGAGATTCTTTTGGTTTAGGTTTGAGTTTCAATTTACTACGGGCAATATCTAATTTACTCTTTTCACTACTAGAAGATGGTCTATCTTGATCGAACAATTTAGATGGCTTGATCTTCTCGGATACAGTTTCAGGGATGTTGTTAGATTTAATTGGATGGTCAGTATCACAATCTAGTTCAATTGTCTCGTATACAATGTTGCAGCTGTTTCTGCTACTACTAGGATTCCATTTACTTACTTTTGATGGTAGATTTTTATCTTTTACACTTTGTATTTTGGAGCTGATTAACCCATCTAAAATTGGTTCATTCTTCTGGTAACTCTGATCCTTTTGGTTACCTTTTAATGATATGTTATAACTTGTGGAGCATTCAGCTTTCATAGAACTCTTTTCTAAATCCTTTTTCTTATATTCCTTGATATCTATAGATTGATCACTCTTATAAGAATGGTCAAAGGAATTAGAAAAACTTAAATTACTATTTTCTCTGTGTTTTTTATGACCATAATTATCTGCCTTTGAATTTTTATAATGACCAACACTTGTATCTAGAGTATAGCAGCCTTTATTTATGCTATTATCTTTCTTACTATAGCTGATGCAATCATCTTTCTTCTTGCTATCTTCAATAATGCTAACTTTACCATGAGTCTGACTTTTATGATCTACATTGCTTCTTTTCACATCTGCATAGCTTCTAAGTGAATCATTGAGAGAGGATTTCTTTTTAATGATGTCTCTATCACTGGCATGATCTTTTCTTTCATTGTTATATTTTTTATCATTCTGACCACTAGTTGAAGACTTATTACTTGAAGAACTGCTGTTACTGCTTGAGGTGCTTGGTTTAGTTGTTTTGCCTGAGGCCTTATTCTGATTCTCCTGCAACAAATAAATTTTTAGTTAAATATAGCTACTGAATTAAAAAAAAACATTGATTTAACCATACTAATCAATCGCTTAAAAGTTTACTCACTGACCTATCTGCTGGTTTACGCAAACCAGCTCTCACTAGAATTTTATAAAATCTTGAAAAATCTACTTTTCAATATTTTTTTAGCATAAAACCTTAAGTTGATATTTACACATCAATTAAGTGTTATTTTAGGTGCAGTTTCAAACTAAAGTTACCTTTTTGTCTTTTTGCTTGATAGACTCCAGAAGTAGGATCATCTTCTCTATAGTTTTTTCATTTCCTGATCTGAAATGCAAAACAATATAAGATATTGATTGGAGAGATTTCTAACAGCAGGATAAATTTTATTGATTAGCAATGTATCTATTATTAGCAACCAAATAATATGTCATTCCATATCATCTATTACCTATTCTTCTCTTGCTCATTCATGAAATTCTTCAGCATTTTCATTTTGTTCAATTTTTCAAGGACTTTGGGAGAAGAATCATTTCTTTCAAGCATAGAAATGATGTTAACAACAAAAGATTTGAAGCTTAGAAGCTTCTGAAGCTTCAAATCATAACTAGTGGAGGTCATCTTGAAATCCTGTAAACAGATAAATTATTTAAAAAAAAATTAATGATATTGATTTGGATATAGTAGGATTAGGCCCACTTCACAGTTGCATTTTTTTAACACCGCGAAGAAAAAGCGTGTTATTTGGCATTCCAGCGGAAAAAAATGTTAAGATTTTTCCTTCAGCAAAAAAAATACAAGTGTGAACACATTTTAAGAGGTTTCTTTCCGCGGTATTAATTAAAAAAGGCTAGTTTGAAGCGGGCCTTAGAGAGAAATTATATAAATCTTCAGATACATATTCTTACCAAGATGAGAAAAATACATTAATCATGGATTAATCTGCACTCATAGCAAGAATCAAATTGGACAGAAATGTTTACTATTCAGTGACAAAGATAATCAACTAATTTGGAATAAAGAAAACAACAGCTTAATGAACAGGTAAAATTTGAATCCATTTTACATTAAAATTTCATCACATCAAAATACCATCATAAATTAATATTTACTTTGTCATAAGTTGCAGTGAGTCTTTATGATAGTTCTGATATATTTTCAAAATAGTGAGCACTTTACTGACCAAAAATTATGTAGCTATATTGTGATAGAAAAACATGTGCCAGAAGGGTTCAACCAGATGGCCATTCAAAAACAAATATATCAAATATTTAAATTAATTTAGTCTGTCGTCAAAAAGAAATTGGCTCAAGTCGCTGACAATATTCATGGATGCACAAAAGCTACTCAGTGAATGCAATCACTTATCAAGGAATGTGACAAAGACGGACAAGCACTAGTGACAGTACTGGCAGATAAGAGAAAAATTAAGAAGGTTTAGAACATGAAGCCTATAAAAAAACATGACCTCCTAGTTGAAGAGCATAATCTTAGCAATATCCTCCAAAACTGCAAGCAGCTTTAAAAATAGTAAAAAATAAAAAAACTATAAATTATTCAAATTAAAGTAGTTGGCTCAGTCAAAAGGAATAGCTGCCATTCTCTTCCCTTCCATTCATCACAGACAGCTGCAAGATATAGCTCCTGAGGCTTTAATAAGTAATTAGGGGTATTGTTTCTATAATTTTGATTATTGAATACATTATAACGGTATAATCTTCGATTACTTTTCATTAAACAAAACTAGAACAAGATCTTCTTTTAGAAGTAGCCTACCTTGTTCTGGATCCTACAAGAATCTAGGGGGCCTAATCATAATTAAGAACTACATATGTTAAGTGTTTATCTTCAATATACATGATTATTCTTTGATAAAAATCTGGGAAAAAAAATTTATTATTGGATCTAACTATATATGAAAATAATTACATATGAGGTTATCCACTTCATTGGGCTCTTTTAAAAAATTACACTCTAAACTAATAAGTTTAATAAATATTATAGATATATATTATAGTATATAGATTAAGTATAAGTATCATGATGCTGCATATATTAGATGATAGCTTAGTGGTGTGAACACACCAATGAATACCCCTAAATGAGGGTTAACACCAAATAATTTTGATACAAGATTATTATTATCAGATACATTATAAAAAGTTATTTCATTTTAAATTTATTGTTGCTTGTTTGTACCACAATGAAGCATTAACAAAGAAGGCAGCTATACATATCAGGAGAGAACTATAATAATTTTTAAATTTCTGGCTACCAAATGCTAATCAAATGTCATATTTACATGAAAATTAGTCATATTGTTTCCTTGGAATGCAATTCACCTCATTCTGCAGACTGTTTACTTGGATATCATTTAGGTGTTGTTCACTTGAGGGAAATTAACAGACAAGTGTCCCAAAATTTCCAATTTCTCAAGTATATCCGAGTATATTTTTTAAAAAGACTCGTGGGAATAAATATTGGATTTTTAGTAATTTTTAGTAATTTTAATTTTTAGCTATTACCTTACAAAAAATAAACATGTAAACAAAGAATTAATACTCACATTATGAGTATATTATCATTTATTACCAACATCTTTGTCTAATTGTACGTAATTCATGGAAAGACAGCGGTCAAATCAGTTAGGAATTGACGTTATTAATTTTCCATGAGAGCTGGAAAATGAGAGCAGCTGTGTTAGATGAGAAAGATTGCCAAGTAATATAGTTTGGTTTATAAACTCTCAATTTATCTCCAGTCATCTCATAAAGAACCTAAATTTCTCTCAAAAATAACATTGCAGGATGCAGGTGTGGCATAGGAGAAAAAGAGACATTCCTCTCCATTTGAAATTGAACACTTCAAAATAGCCAGACTGCAGGAACTGGTAAAGTGTTCTCAAAGAAATACTCCATTTTCGCTTGTGGTCTCAGTAAAATACATGTAAATATAGGAGAAAATTAAGAATTGTTCTCACAGAAAATGTTAAAAATGTCCCATATTCTGCAGACTGGCAAAATAGCAGTTAGTTACTCACCCCAGATAAATAGCAAGAGAGGCCATACTTTATTACCTGAAACTTAGGAGAATTTTTCACTCAGATATTGAAAATATTACATATTCTGCAGACTGGCATGATATTGAAAAAGTAAGGAAATAATCTGATATGACGCAGAGAACATTAAAAATTTAACAATTCAATTTTTTGGAGACTTTAAATGTCAAGAATTTAAGGAGAAAGAAATACACTGAGCTTAAGTCTGCAGAAGATTTGGAGATACAATTATTAAAAAGATGTTTATATGATTTCAATAGCAATTCATCTAGAATTGAAATGAAAGATAGCCAAATTATACTTCATGCACAAATGTTTGGAGAGCATCTTGCATAAACAAAGAAAATTGGGGAGACTGTTTACTTGGATGCTTCATGCTTTATCCACACTGTTCCTTAGTAAGTAATAAGTACTACATGAAGGAGAATAAAAAAATTAGATTCCAGGAAGTTATCAACTTATCCTTACTTCAAAGGATTTTACTATTTGCTAGTATGCTGACAGAGTAAAAGTAGGAATTCCAGCAATGTGTTTAAGACATGCTGTCATAGTAGCAGCAATATATACTGTCCAATACAAACTGTTAGCTACCTAACTGGTTCATTTGGGAAAAAAGAACCAATATTAATGAGATTATTGAATAATTGAGGCACTGTTAACTGTACATAATTGTAAATATGGTCAGCTGTGGAAGGTGAAACAAACTTCTACCTAACACTAAGATTATATGTGAAAATAAATTCATCAAATGCTGTGGGTGAGCCCTTCCCTGTTTCAAATACTTCCAAAAGTCTTGTATCACACAACAAACCATGAATGCACAGGTACTTCTTGATTCCAAAATTGCAAATCACACTGCATCTGGAAGAAGAGGGTTGAAGTTGCAAAATACATACGTATTGGAAAATATAGATTACTCTAACTAGTTACTAGATAGTTAGGCGTATGTATAGGCAAGATTTGACTAAAATTGTTATTGGTGATAACTGATAAGCAAAACAATTTAAACAAAGAACTATTCTGGAACGGTTGGAAGAGATACTTTGGAATAACGGATAAGTAGGTAACAGTAGCTTTTCTACTAGATTTCGATAATTCAGTCATTAGTTCTCACAACTAGCTACCTAGTACGTAGACAGAACCAAATATAAACTCCAGTTAACCACACAGTTAGTTAAACTAGATAATACACTTTCTTTCGACACGATACAGATAGTTTCGTGCAATAACAAAAGCAAACAAATTCAGTAAGACTAGATAACCATCTCTTTTTCCAGATTATGAAGAAAATCCTCTTAATCACTTTTTAATAACACACAAGATCACAGACGAGACTGCTGTGTAGTGTGTAGAGAGAAACGGTGTGATTATGCGCGTCTAATGAACCAGAGGGCGCTATAGTCTCCACAAATATGAATGTCTACCGTTCAGAAACCAATGATTTAGTTCCTTTTTAGTAAAGTTTGTACATGTTCGTACTCTGGAACATTATTTAAATGATGATATATTTAACAAATAATTTAGTATATAGTTATTTAATGAATACACATAATTAAAAGAAATGAAAATTGATTTTGATATTAAGATTTCATTTCAGAGAACACAGTCAATTGTTCTTCCGCTGTTGCCAAATGTTAGTCATTTCGTCAACTGTAGCGATGAGGTGAGGTTAGTGGTTACTGTTCGCTCTTGGTTCATAAGTTAAAATAGAGCTGTTTTTATCGTTGTTCATTAATATTATTTGGCATAATTGTATTGCGTTGTTTATAGTTTAGGATCAAATATGGGCTAGGTATATAATTCTCACTTTATCTGTTATTCATCATGCTCGTTATTTGTATCAGAATTACATGTGACGCTAACGTGTATATTAATACACAAACTTCTCTTTATACAACTGAGCATTTTAAATATCACCAAGATTCTATAGATTATGAAACGTCAGTACCAAAATTGTTTTATTTTATTAGTTATACGTTTTAAATAATTTTCTTCTTCCAGGTGCTACTTGGGTACTTTGATGCAGATTTTTTTTACCTACATATTATAATTTATACTTTATAATGAGATTGTGTCCATCCTTGGAACAAGTTGTGCATCATATCATGCAACTGATAACAAAAATGTAACACACGTGTACTTTAATTTAATAAATAATTTCAATAATTCATCTATTTTTTTTTTAATTTATTGTAAACCTTCCATGTAAACCCTTAATAATCTAGTAAGATTTCTTAGGGTTCATGGCTTTAGTGCATCTTTTAAGATTAACTTCGTTCAATGATGGGTTCAGACTAATTGGGAAAGAGAGCTGAAATTAATATTGGTTTTAATTCGATTTTTTTCTAATTTACAGGTAAAGCTTGTGCAACGGACATTACATGTACCGGAAAAGAGTGACCGCTATGCCGATCAATGGACGATATGCACGACTTAGGTTTTAATTCAGTTTGAGATCTGAACCTATACATGCAAACTAATGTACATAGCATAATTAATTATAGTTAATTAAACTGAACAGAATATAAAAAGAAATTTTTCCATTTCCTCTTTTCTTTTGTTTGGTATAGATGAATGAATAAAATATATATTACAATATAAATATATAATATAGAATAGTTGCACCTCTTTTTAATTTCTATAGAGCTTTTCTAATCAAAGAAAATGTGGTGGAAAAGGGTAACAAAATCACAATATGGAAAATCTGAAAAACATTACATTGAGTGTTGATTGTAAAACCTCTGAAAATAATAAATGATTGACTAGATACTTGATAGACTAATAAAATATTTTTTAAATCAATAATTTAAAGAGGTCGTTGTATCGACTCACTATCGAGCTGGAGATCCGGCAGAATGGACAATTTTTGTTCTTTGCATGGTGGTCTTTGTCCTGAAACTGTCTGTGGTGAATGGAAGAGAAGGGGGGTACGGCGTCCCTTTGGCACGGAACTGTTGTAATTTGGATTATAGATTGTCTTTTTTCATTTTTACCATGTTTATCATTTTTTAAACGCTACTTGCAGTTTTAGAGGATAGCGCTAGGGTTATGCTCTTCAACTACGAGGTCTTAGATTTTTGTGTTAGGTAGGCTCGTAGGCTTCATTTACTTTCACCTCTTCATTTTCCTCTTCCATCCGTGAGTGCAGCCACCGGTGCTTGTGTCCCGTTTCGTCACATTCCTTGGTAAGTGAAGCCTATCTAACACAAAAATCTAAGACCTCGTAGTTGAAGAGCTTTTCTGCATCCATGAGCATTGTCACCGACGGTGCTAAGTGACTTTGTTCATGGAGCCACTTTCCTCTCTGACTGTTTCTTCTAGTCCCTTATATTTAATTTCCTTTTGACGTCAGCGATATGGCCTTTGGTTCCGAAGCAGACGTTAAACCCCTACTAAATTAATTAATTATAAATAATGAAAATACAAAATCAATCTGTGATATTTCGGAGATTCATTAAAAAAATTGAAAAGTTGCATGTACAGGTAAATCCCTTACAGCGGACGATCTTCGAACTTCGAATGGACACCCCCTACAAAGGACAAATTTTCCGCACTGCAGCTTTCTACAACTATCTCTTTAAAATTATATTGTTTAACATATATTTTATTCGTCTACATACTATCCAATCAAACATCGGTTATATTCAAAGGCTTTATAATATCAACCCTTGATAGGTATAATGTTTTTTTTTAAATGTTCAGTATTTTAATTTTGTTACCGTTTTCCACCTGATTTTCTAATTTAAGAAAAATTCAATAGAAATTTGAAAAAGGTGTAACTATTATGTACTATATTTTAATATATACTATATTTATTCATACCGAACAAAAAAATAAGAATCAGGAAATGAAATTTTATATTTTTTTCAATTTATTAAACGATTATTAATTTTATTTCGTACATTTATTTATGTTATGTAAAATATTATAAGATTTTCATTAAAATTTTGTTTTATTAATAACCTGTGATTATATACTTTCATTTGCGTTTCTTTGAAATGCTGTTAAAGAAAACTTTTAAATCCCCAACTAAACTAAAAATGTAACGTTACAGCGAACGCTGATCGGCATAGAGCAGGATACAGTAACATAGGGTATGGTAATCAGCTGATCGAATCTAGTTTGACGTGACCACCGGGTGACTGGAAATGGCGACTCTGACCACACTTTGAAACAGGGGAAACCTACTTAAACTTAGTCACTTCCAAATTTAATTTTTTTTTATCAATTACTAACTAGGCATTGGTTAAATTGTATTTCAATTACTTTTTCCCTTATTTGTTATTCATAGGAACTACAATTTAGCAGTTAACTAGCACTAGTTTAGGCTCCTAGGTAGCATATTTTCAAGACCCTATTTTTTATAGATAAGTTAAAGAAATTAACAATAAAAACACACCTGAATTATATCTATATATTCAACTTTGAGGTTCAATTGCCATTTTTGTTTTTCTTTTGCACGAAACCCTTATAAAATTACTTTAAACTTCTCTATATTAACATGCAAATACGAGGAATTATGAGCCGCTCGGTCACAAACAAGGAATGCGTTGTTCTGGTGACGTCATATTTTTGTGTCGTCTACTAGGTACTATACCCGTTTATGTTCCTGTACCCCAGGATGGTACCCTGTCATAGCGTACCTACTCTTTTTCTGTACATGTACTGTCCGTTGTTCGGGCTTTACCTGTATCTTCTTTTATGTAAAGGCATCCTCCGTTTTAGTTACCAAATCACGACTCAGTTTAGTTACAAAACGGTAACTAAAGCGAATAGAAGTAACAAGAAATTTAAAATTGTCACTCCTTGATTTAGACCTCATTTTCTATGAGTTATAGAAAGAAAATTTATTATTAGAGTAAAACGTATGTAAGTATATTATTAATAATATGCAGTCTTTCATTGTTTGTGACTGTGATGAAAAAGTTTAAAGTCGTGCATTTATTAAATGTTTTAAAATCCATCCATAGCTTAACTCTCACTCAGTATAGGGGAGTAATTAATAGATACTTAGATTTATATAATTATTGTGCTACATTTAACAAACCGCAATTGTATGCTCTATGAAATGTTTTTGGTAGTAAGGTACTAAGTTCCAAGTTATTGGTTGGTTCTACAATTTCGGACACGTCAGAAAAGAAAATATTATAATTATTATTTAACTTCTATTCTAATTGGTATCATGGATACCAATTGAAATAAAAGTTAAATGATTATTATTATATAAAAAAATTACGTGTTCGAAAATATGGAACCGTGCAATAACACGGAACTTACCCTAAAATGGGACATGTTGAACCAATTGCTTCTAATAACCTCATCTGGATTATAATTCTGATGTTTTTTTAGTTACCGTGAAATAATCACAGAAAATTGTTTCCATTTTCAATGTCTACGAACGGTCCTTATTTCGAATCATGACTCGAAATAAGGACCACTTTTACTAAAGTGAGTTATACTTAAAGCGAGTCCTGCCTGTATTAGGAGGTTATGCAGAATGACATAGTCTCTGTTAAAATGGTCAGCCAAAGTTTTCTTTCATTTAGAAAACGAGAAAAGAGATAATATTCGCTCAATGAGTCAATAATACGTACGTCGTTGTACGTTTTAAAGCCCTGTTTACACGCTACGATAAATTGAAGCGATTTATTGAACTCAAAAATAACAACAATTTATCAGATGAATGAGACAGTGTTTATACGCAACGATATTTACTCCAATATTTTTATTTTTACTAACCGTCATGGAAGAAACATTGTGGTAGTCTGCGTTTGAAATGTGATTAGCATTATATTGAGCTAGATTGTAACGATTTCTTGAAATTGAAGCCGGCTGGCACCAATAACACAATCCAATTCCAACTCCAATAAATCACTACGATCACCTGTTTACACGTACTGATAAATTGTAACAACCTCTCCATTACGTCGATTTATCGCTGCAATTTATCGTAAGGTGTAAACGGAGCTTAAATAGATATATATTTAATTATAAGGCGATATTTAATTGATTGACTAATAGTGTTAATAGGATATGAGAAATTAGTAATTAATAATTAGCATTGATCCTACTATATCCTATATAGTATATATTAATAAAATAACTACTGATTAGATAAGGAGAAATAATATTATTAATAATGCATATATTTACCCTTAGAATCCTTTAGAAGAATATTTAGGAAGTTTGAAACTGTTATCACATTGTCTTTGAATTCAGATAAGATCAGGGGCGTATCTAGGATTCGGTCAAGGGGGGGGTTTTGCTTTGAACATGCTTAAACTGCGTTCTGTCGGAAGCGTCATTTTGTAAATTGCGAAATGGGAGGACGTCATTATGTTCATAAAGTATAAAGAATGGATTTTATCCTATTAATATTAGCATTTTTTCTTAAACCTTAAAATTGTTTCTGAATTTGAGAAGAAATGCATCGTCCTGTACTCTGTAGTTTGCCAAAACACCTTCTTCTTCAACAGTATGTCGAAAATTCATGCTTCACTCCATGACAAGTGGAAGGGCGGCTAAATCTTACCCCCTGAAAAAATTCACAAGAGTTCGTTGTCTATTCAATGAAACTGGTTCTATTCACAAGAAAAGCAAATGATAACAAAACCAAAAAGAACAGAAACAGTGATTCAGGAGGTGAAGAGTTTCTATGACGTACCCCCAGTTTCTCAGCAGATTTCACCAACCATAACTCCGTTGTGGAGGATCGTCAGGTACACTAATGAAAATCCCTGAAATATCAACGGAATAAATGATAGGTATGATGCTAAGGTAATATCTTTGATGCCATTATTAATTGAATGGATATAATCTTTCATGCATTCCTTGATGATGATGGCAACTTCTCATCGGTTAATGGTGTTTCATATCTCAGATTGCTATAGGACATTATTTGGTGCTAGTTTGCTATGCGATCTGATCATCATTTACTGGTTTGGCATGCGATCTATTTAGAATTTATTAGCAAATATAAAAGATACAAACAGGTATACGAGATACCAAATATATATAGTATTTTATTTCCTTATATAATTATATACCATTTAATTACATTTGCAAAGCCTTAATTTTTATGGAAATACTTCAAAAAATATCTTTATATAAACTACATCCTACTAAACTTATATGAATATAAAGTAAATAGGCGATTAATATATGTTTTTTTTTAATTTTAATGCATTGTGACAATATCATCTCGTCTAAATTGTTTGTTTTGAATCACAGTTACTTAAAAAGAAAAATTATCATAATTATTAAAATAAAAATACTAATGCATTATCAGATCACATTAACCTCACAGATCGCATACCAAACTAGCACCCCTTATTTGGCCCATACTGCACCATTCTGCATCTCGTTCTTCACTTTGGTGGATGCAAGACGGCGCTCCACCACATTGAACAAATACAGTTCTAAAAGGTTAGAGGTCTATTCATTAGCAGAAGCACACAATCAATATCACAACCTTTTGGATTTTAACTTTTTGGCTGCTACACAAACTCGAGTTTATATATGAACAAGAATATTTCATTGTGTCTCTTGTACAAAGTGCTTAAAGTTTCGCTGAAGGGTATAACCCGGAGACCCCAAAAAATTTGAAAAAATGTTTCGAAGTTTACTTCGTTCTGTCTTCAAACGGGAGGAGGTCATTTTCAACAACTTCTGTAGGGCCACAGGAGATGTGGTTCATATGATATAGGACAATAAATGTTTAATAATTATGCTTTCTTTTCCATCAACGTGGTGTATCTATGATGACAATTGATGCATTAGAAGTGCTTCTAATTCGCAATTTAATAATGTCGTTTCTGATGGAACACAGTGTGTCAGTGGATTTATTGTATAGTCCATAAGCTGTATATTAAGTCCAATAGACTGATAGTTATTAAATTAATCATAATATTCAATTATTGGCTGCAGCAAAAATAATCAAAACCATACTGCTACCACACTGTGTTTCATCAGATAACGTAATTTTTTAATTGCAAATTAGAAGCACTTAAAAATAAGTCAAATACCTTTATAGATGCATCACTTTGAAGGAAAAGAAAGGATTGTTATTATTATTCAAAATTTATTGTCTTATACCATATGAGGCACATCTCCTGAGGTCCTACAAAAGTTGTTGAAAATGACCCCCTCCGATGTGAAGACAGAACGATGCACGCTTCAGAACATTCTTATTGTTATATTTTTGAGCGGAGATTTGAGCACATTGTCTACAAGACTCATTGGGATCTATTTTTTTATATATAATTTTATAAACTCGAGTTTGTGCATCAGCCCATATGCGAAAGTCCAAAGAGTTGAGATCTGGACTGTGTGCTGACCAGGAATTTTATTTCCGTACTTCTGCTAATCACTCGACCTCGAAACTTTTCCTTAAATTCTAGAACTGCATTTGTGCAATGTGGTCTTGCATCCACCAAAGTGAAGAAGTTGCAGGCTGGGCCAAATAATGTGCTGGGGCAATCAGAGTTTTGAAAACCATTAACTTGTAACAAGTTGCCATATTCGTAAGGAATGCTTGAACAATTGGAATCATTCCATTAATAATTGCAACGAAGATCATTATCTTAGCATCATACCTATCATTTTTTTCCAGATATTTCGAGGATTTTCATTCGTATTTTTTCGATGTTTTTTGATGGAGGCAAATTAACTTCTCGTCTGTCCAAACGATTCAATTGGCAATGTTTGATGGTTGCTGCATAATCCACTTACAAAACCGCTATTTATGTGGTTTTCATTAATGGTCGAACTGAAGTTCAATGATAAAAACGGAAACTAAATGAATGTATGACGATCCTCCACCACGTGGTTTTGGTGTGGATTAAATCTGCTAAAAAGCTTTTCTGAGAGAAAAACTAGTGGTTTCTTCAAAGGAACTCTTCACCTCCTGAATCGCAGTTTGTGTTTTTTTGGTTTTGTTTTCATATGCTTTTTCTTGTGAATAGAACCAGTTTCATTGAATAGACCACGAACTCTTGTGAACTTTTTCAAGTGGTAAGATTTAGCCACCCTTCCATTTATCTTGGGAAAGCATGAATTTTCGGCATACTGCTGAAGAAGAAGGTGTTTTGGCAAACTACAGAGTACAGGACGATGCATTCCTTCTCAAATTCAAAAACATTTTTAAATTGAAGAACAATGCTAATATTAATAGGGTGATAGAAATCCACTCTCTATGGACAAAGTGGCTTATACATAATACGACTTGAAGCAATTTAATTTCTCCCATTTCGCAATATAAAAAAGACGATTTTGATAGAATACAGTGCTCGAGCATGTCAAAAGCAATTAAAAATAATCTAATAATTGACATTTCTTCAATTTGGAGGATTAATCCATATATTTTTATTAATCCGTAGATTTATTTCTATAAAAAAAGTTTAAAAATGCCCCCCCCCCCCTTGTATACGCGCCTGGATAAGATATTATAAATTAAACTAGATTACGTCTCGGTAGAGTGCATACCTTCGCCGCCATATTGACCCGTTCCTTCCCAAAATCTAATAAACTGGATAAGGACAAATCGTCCCACCAAGTTTCATGCAATATGGTGTTAAAAATGTACCACACTTATTTAGTTTTGTGTTTGCTTATAGTTACTTGATATGTATATGTTTTTAATAATAAATTGTTCTGTCATTTTCTAATAAAACTATACTCTGAAATTTTTATGTTCATAAAGATACTTTTGTTCATGCTGTACTTTTCTTATAACATTCAGTTGCTGCCTAACCTCGTTACTGTGAAGACTCTCAAATATATTCTCTCTAGCTGATTACCGTTGTTTCCTTGTCCACTCCTATTGTATACGCTATATAGTTTTTAACATATGGTTCAATAATTTTTGAGTTATGAATGATCTTTGACCGGATCGCTCCCAAAATTCTACCAGATTGTTCATGAACAGTGACCAATCTTCCCATCAAATTTCAGACAATTTGGTTGAATACTTTTTGAGTTATAAATGGCCTTGATCTTTGACTCGATCGCTCCAAAAATCTAACAAAATGGTTCCTGTACAGTATGGGCCACAAAAATGTTTCCGCTTTTTCAAATACTAATAAATAGTTAACCAATTTAGACGGAAAAACTGTATCTTGGTCTCTTTTTCTCCGCTTCTCACTGTACTAGAAACAGGTAAAAACAACTTTGAACTGATTGAAATAGTTTAAGAACAGGTAAGCAAAAAGTGAGGGTGATTATTTTTGTCATTGCGCGAAAGTTATTCTTAGAGCTAACTCTGCAATTTTATTTACTAAAAGGCAGTGAATAAGAGGAAAAAACTTTAATGGTAGAAAATATAATATAGGGTTCCTTACACTTCTTCCTTGGAAACTATTTGGAAATAGAAATCTGTACTGTATGCTGATCAGTGATCAGGGATTTTCCGTATTTATGCTAATGACTCGACCTCGAAACTTTTCCTTGAAAATTCTAGAGCTGCATTTGTGCAATGTGAAGAAGTTGCAGACTCGACCAAATATTATGCTAGAGCAATTACAGTTTTGAAACCCCTTTAACCGATGACAAGTTGCCATTTTGTTTCATGTTTCATTGTTTCATTCAATTGGCAATGTTAGATGGTTGCTGCAGAATCCACTGACAAAACTGCTTTTCATGTGCTTTTTGTTAATGGTTGAACTGAAGTGTAATGATAAAAACGGAAACAAAGTTAATGTCTGACTATCCTCCACAACGTGGTTTTAATGGGTGAAATCTGCTGAAAAGCTGTTTAGAGCAGCTGGGGGTTTCTTCAAAGTAACTCTTCACCTCCAGAATCACTGCTTCTGTTCATTTTGGTTTTATTTCAATCTTGTTTTTTTTTTGTGGATGGAACCAGTCTCATTTAAAAGACCTAACTTTGAGCGAAGCATGAATTCTTGGCGTACGGTTGAAGGAGAAGATGTTTTTGGCAACTACAGGACGATCAATTTATTGTAAAATTCAGAAAACATTTTAAAAGTTGAAAATCTATGCTAATATTAATAGGGTGATAAAAATTCCATCTTTAATGAATAAAATGGCTCATACATAATACGACTTGAATCATTTCAATTTCTCCCGAGTCCCAATTCGCAATTTGAAAATGACGCTTCTGATGGAATACAGTGTTCAAACATGTTCAAAGCAATTAAAATTGGAACATTCAGGACAGTGTTGCATCGCTAATCTAAAATGTATCTGAACGATGAAGATGTTTCTTTATACTTACCATTTAGAAACAATATATGAAACATATTTGTATCATTTAGAAAGAGTGGTGACACAGTATATTGGTATCAGTAGACAATAATCCATTCAATTTCATTGAAACAGTAAATCAATATTTTCAATTTAGATAAGTATTTGATATAGCTTTTGCTGTTCATTCCATTGCTTAAAAGCTTTCTATTCAAGTGCTATTCTAAAATGAATTTAAACGATACTACTTTTTTAGACGTCGAGAGTGAAGAGCACGTGGTATCGTTTAGAAATATAATTTACTCGACTATATGTTTGTTGGGTAATATATTTTTTCTTTAAATGACCGAAGATATGAATCCACCGATAAATCGTAACATACCCTAAATTGGTTTCGCGTTTTGGTGACGTTACTCTTGGGATACATACTTAAAGGAGAGAGAGTTTATATTTTAATAGACCCCGTGGTGTGGAAGATCTGAATGCAGTAAAAGGAATGCGTACATATGTGTATAATTTATAAGCGGAAATGGATTTTAAATAAAATATTTTAAAAAACTTTCCCTAGTATATAATAAACAAACATATTTGGCTTTCTTAGTTTTAGTGCAATTTTTTTTATTTAGTTAGCATGTGACTTTTATATAGGTCTCTTGAGAAATAATATACAATTATAAGGTTAATAATAATGTATAGCTTCTGATAACTAAAGCTTACATCAAACTGGTTTCATCTCTCTTGGCAGTTCGCCACGAGAGATCAGCTATATAACTCTTATAGTACTCCATCTTTTGTCCTAACTTTTGAGTTAAATATGCTCATGCTGCTCTACCTTCAGTCACGCAATCTTCTGGCAACTTTACTCATGCCTCCTGCACAATATTTCTGTGCACTATCTCTTATACATGAATATGACGAACATCATCAAGAGAATCCGAAGTCCCCTCTCATTTAGCTAAGTAGCTAACAAGCAATGTGATTTATTTGAATACATATATATGTCTTGATTGTCAAAATTGTAATTTTATTTAACACAAATTTTTTCAGTTTAGACAAAGTTAAAATGGAGTCAGATGAAAAAAAAAATTAAAAGACCAACAACTAACCAGTCTTTAAAACAGCGTAATTTTCAGAGAACACGGAGTTGGTCTAGTACGGAACTAGTACTGAAGTGAGTTTCCTAAAGAACCAAGTGAACTTGGAATGTAACTCTGGTCTAGTACGAAATTGCAGTCGGCATGTATTTAATTATTCGTAATCTTGCTATTTGCATAACTCAAAAAAAAGTATTACCCAAAATTTGGTGGGACGACTAGTCCATAGACCATAATCAGAAATCACTTGGTAAGATTTTGGCCGCGGGCATGTCAAAGGTCAAGATCAATTATAACTCAAAAAGAGTTCAACCGAATTGCCTGGAATTTGGTGGGACGTTTGGTTAATATCCAGCAGGTTACAGGAACATAAAGGGAAAATTAACTAGTAGACGACGCAAAAAATTGACGTCACCACATTTACCTACCCTGATGATATTGTTCTATGGGGCCAACGTCGGTAAACGTTGGCAAAGTAACGGCACGATCGGGCATTGGCACGCCAATGCTATTACACACTGGGCCAATGCAATGAAAACGACATTGGGCCAACGGTTGACAAACAGCACTGGCCCAATGAAGGGAAACATTGGTTAACCAATCCAGTTATATTTTGATGTAAAAGTTATTTATTATACTAATCTACCAGTTCTATTTAGCAGTTATCATCAGATAATCAGAGAGGTTAGTTTTAAACGATCTCTCCCAACTTTAATCACTCCAAATAGCTTATATAATATCCTCAATTAAGTATATTTTTGAAATTGTAGCCTTTTCTGATAATTTAGTATAAATAGGCCTGTTATCCCTTCAACTATTAATTTAACATTTTATTTATTTCATTCCTAAACATGATATTGGCCGCTACTTAATTCATATATTTAGTATGAAAAGTTATTTTTTCGTTTGAAATAATTATTCACATTGAAAATTATACTTTATATTCAATTTTAAATAAAAATATTATTATTAAGATTTAAGAATATTTCACATAGCACAAAATTTTTGTTTGTTCTATGAAACACAATTATTGTGCTGGAAAGCAGCTTAATTCAACCACTCAATAGGCGATTCAAAATGAAATACTGTTAAGAGTAGTAACATGTAGAACGAACTGCCGTTGATTTTGTGAAATGTGTGAGGTGTTAGATCTGTTATTATTATTAATGTGATAGTAGTGTTTTAAATTGGGTTTTGTTTGTGAAATCCTTTTTCTATTTAGATTTCTTTCGTATTTGTTACGGTTACAATAGTTTTTAGCCATATCTATTCTAAACATTTTTGTACTTCCTCTCTTCTAAAGTACCTTACATTAATTTGTTTATAGCTTTATTTATAGTTTGTAGCTGTACTATATTTTCTTTGCTGCCCATTCTTTGTACTTCTTCTCTTCTGAAGTTCCTTGCAATTATTTGCTATTATCCTCAGTTATAGTTTGTAGCGGTGACTGAATCTTTCTTTGTCTTCTCTTTTCTGTACCTATTTGTCACTTCTTATAAGTTGCATCCATGTGAGTAATTCTATTCTATTGTGCGCCACATTGTTCGAGCAGTTAAACCCATTTATAAGTTAGTTTGGCGGTATAGTTTGTTTTTGTGCGTGCGGTGAATTATTACACCTGTTATAGGTTTCGTTTATAACTCTGTTCACTTAGGCTCTATTATTTTCAGCTCACATATTCCTATCTAATTGTACTATATGTTTAAGAGGATTTGATAACTTGCTCATGTCTCTCGATTACCAAATTTCATACTCTACGCCGAATTACCTGTAGTAATTATTTGTTTATGACTAAATAAACATCAATTTTCCATATTTATGCCTAATTTATTGTGTTTGTTACTTATATTGCTCTTTTGTTTCTTTCTCAGATTACTAAATAAATACTCAGTCCATAGAGCTGTTTCATTTCGGAGAAGAAATTCCGAAACGGTAATTACAGAGGCTTCAATGGAATGAGGTAGAAGATATAACTAAGTCGCTAAACACACTATCAACATGTATCGCTCTCCTCCAGAGAAAAGAAGAGTCGTCAGTACATTAAGAGAAGCTCTTGAAGTGCACGAGGAGTTTGAGGTATCTCTGAGGAGCATCTTGAGCACTGATCCTCTGGATATAAATGAGGCGACAACACTGTCCGCTACTACCGCAAAGACCAAATCTTTATGGAAGTCATATTAAGACTGCTCCGTATGTTTGGCTGACAAGCTTGTAAAGGCAGCTTCCTGGACAGAATCCCAGGACATTCGAAGAGATAGGACTGAGCTTAGAAGTGTTATGATCCAGTTCACTGACCATATAAATGGAGTTTGCACTGACAATGGCATGGGTAACGCTGTGTTCCAGTCTCCCCTAGCCTCGATGGGTAACGCTGTGTTCCAGTCTCCCCTAGCCTCGATGGGTAACGCTGTGTTCCAGTCTCCCCTAGCCTCGATGGGTAACGCTGTGTTCCAGTCTCCCCTAGCCTCGATGGGTAACGCTGTGTTCCAGTCTCCCCTAGCCTCGATGGGTAACGCTGTGTTCCAGTCTCCCCTAGCCTCGATGGGTAACGCTGTGTTCCAGTCTCCCCCAGCCTCGATGGGTAACGCTGTGTTCCAGTCTCCCCCAGCCTCGATGGGTAACGCTGTGTTCCAGTCTCCCCCAGCCTCGATGGGTAACGCTGTGTTCCAGTCTCCCCCAGCCTCGATGGGTAACGCTGTGTTCCAGTCTCCCCCAGCCTCGATGGGTAACGCTGTGTTCCAGTCTTCCCCAGCCTCGATGGGTAACGCTGTGTTCCAGTCTCCCCCAGCCTCGATGGGTAACGCTGTGTTCCAGTCTCCCCCAGCCTAGATGGGTAACGCTGTGTTCCAGTCTCCCCCAGCCTAGATGGGTAACGCTGTGTTCCAGTCTCCCCCAGCCTAGATGGGTAACGCTGTGTTCCAGTCTCCCCCAGCCTAGATGGGTAACGCTGTGTTCCAGTCTCCCCCAGCCTAGATGGGTAACGCTGTGTTCCAGTCTACCCCAGCCTAGATGGGTAACGCTGTGTTCCAGTCTACCCCAGCCTAGATGGGTAACGCTGTGTTCCAGTCTACCCCAGCCTAGATGGGTAACGCTGTGTTCCAGTCTCCCCCAGCCTAGATGGGTAACGCTGTGTTCCAGTCTCCCCCAGCCTAGATGGGTAACTCTGTGTTCCAGTCTCCCTCAGCCTAGATGGGTAACGCTGTGTTCCAGTCTCCCCCAGCCTAGATGGGTAACGCTGTGTTCCAGTCTCCCCCAGCCTAGATGGGTAACGCTGTGTTCCAGTCTCCCCCAGCCTAGATGGGTAACGCTGTGTTCCAGTCTCCCCCAGCCTAGATGGGTAACGCTGTGTTCCAGTCTCCCCCAGCCTAGATGGGTAACGCTGTGTTGCAGTCTCCCCCAGCCTAGATGGGCAACGCTGTGTTCTAGTCTCCCCCAGCCTAGATGGGTAACGCTGTGTTCCAGTCTCCCCCAGCCTAGATGGGTAACGCTGTGTTCCAGTTTCCCCCAGCCTAGATGGGTAACGCTGTGTTCCAGTCTCCCCCAGCCTAGATGGGTAACGCTGTGTTCCAGTCTCCCCCAGCCTAGATGGGTAACGCTGTGTTCCAGTCTCCCCCAGCCTAGATGGGTAACGCTGTGTTCCAGTCTCCCCCAGCCTAGATGGGTAACGCTGTGTTCCAGTCTCCCCCAGCCTAGATGGGTAACGCTGTGTTCCAGTCTCCCCCAGCCTAGATGGGTAACGCTGTGTTCCAGTCTCCCCCAGCCTAGATGGGTAACGCTGTGTTCCAGTCTCCCCCAGCCTAGATGGGTAACGCTGTGTTCCAGTCTCCCCCAGCCTAGATGGGTAACGCTGTGTTCCAGTCTCCCCCAGCCTAGATGGGTAACGCTGTGTTCCAGTCTCCCCCAGCCTAGATGGGTAACGCTGTGTTCCAGTCTCCCCCAGCCTAGATGGGTAACGCTGTGTTCCAGTCTCCCCCAGCCTAGATGGGTAACGCTGTGTTCCAGTCTCCCCCAGCCTAGATGGGTAACGCTGTGTTCCAGTCTCCCCTAGCCTAGATGGGTAACGCTGTGTTCCAGTCTCCCCCAGCCTAGATGGGTAACGCTGTGTTCCTGTTATGTTTGTAATGAGGAGGATAAAGATGCACGTTTTATCTAGTCAACGGTCAGTATGCAACTGCTTTATGTAGTCAACGGTCAGTATGCAACTGCTTTATGTAGTCAACGGTCAGTATGCAACTGCTTTATGTAGTCAACGGTCAGTATGCAACTGCTTTATGTAGTCAACGGTCAGTATGCAACTGCTTTATGTAGTCAACGGTCAGTATGCAACTGCTTTATGTAGTCAACGGTCAGTATGCAACTGCTTTATGTAGTCAACGGTCAGTATGCAACTGCTTTATGTAGTCAACGGTCAGTATGCAACTGCTTTATGTAGTCAACGGTCAGTATGCAACTGCTTTATGTAGTCAACGGTCAGTATGCAACTGCTTTATGTAGTCAACGGTCAGTATGCAACTGCTTTATGTAGTCAACGGTCAGAATGCAACTGCTTTATGTAGTCAACGGTCAGAATGCAACTGCTTTATGTAGTCAACGGTCAGAATGCAACTGCTTTATGTAGTCAACGGTCAGAATGCAACTGCTTTATGTAGTCAACGGTCAGTATGCAACTGCTTTATGTAGTCAACGGTCAGTATGCAACTGCTTTATGTAGTCAACGGTCAGTATGCAACTGCTTTATGTAGTCAACGGTCAGTATGCAACTGCTTTATGTAGTCAACGGTCAGTATGCAACTGCTTTATGTAGTCAACGGTCAGTATGCAACTGCTTTATGTAGTCAACGGTCAGTATGCAACTGCTTTATGTAGTCAACGGTCAGTATGCAACTGCTTTATGTAGTCAACGGTCAGTATGCAACTGCTTTATGTAGTCAACGGTCAGTATGCAACTGCTTTATGTAGTCAACGGTCAGTATGCAACTGCTTTATGTAGTCAACGGTCAGTATGCAACTGCTTTATGTAGTCAACGGTCAGTATGCAACTGCTTTATGTAGTCAACAGTCAGTATGCAACTGCTTTATGTAGTCAACGGTCAGTATGCAACTGCTTTATGTAGTCAACGGTCAGTATGCAACTGCTTTATGTAGTCAACGGTCAGTATGCAACTGCTTTATTGAGTCACGTTCAGAGTTTGCTTGGACACATGAATAGGGACTTTACACAAACTCACCTACACAACACATCCCCGTCTTTAATAAAGTACATATTTTATTTGAAACAAAATAACAATTCAATTCAATAACATGATAAAATTTCAAATAAACATGAAAAGCAAATGAAAATATATCAACTATTTCCTTAACATATGTTTACATATGTTAGCTTAGATACTAAAAACCAAAATTAACATTATGAGAATCCATACCTCATAGGTGGATTCACAGTGCGAGTTGATCTCCTAAGAGGTACAGGTGAATTTACTGTTCCATCATCCTGGAATTCATTAGGAACAATTACAGGTGCAACCTCAACATTAACGGATGTAGGCTGACAAACCAAATTCATTGGTGCACCCTGAATGGCAGGAATTTAGGTAAGTGTATCAAAATTAATGACCTGTTTACCATGAATAGGATTTGGATTATTGTCAACAGCCATATCACTGGGAACAGGTTTCAACTGGTGAATGTGCAGTCTCCAAATAACATCTAAACAATGAATATATACACTATATACATATATTGATGCCACTTTTTTCGGTTATGGTGGCGTGATACCATTTTGGGCCTTCTCTCAAATTGAGAGCCAAAACAGAGTCACCGACATTTAATGATTTTATATTCTTGCTCAAAACCTGAACTTTTTACAATATTGTGGATTTAGAAGAAACACTGGGCGCTGTCTTTGTTACATAGTGAGGAACTGATCTATAATATAATATGACTTCTAGCTAAACGAGATTTAAATTTGTCCTCAGTATTTTTCCTGAGTAGGTCTTTCGTGACGCGCACCCCTTTCTCTGCTTGACCATTAGAAAATGGACAATAAGGAGGAAGAGTCGTATGATGAATGCAATTCTGTTTCAGGAACTCTTTGAAATCGCTAGCTGTGAAACAAGAAGCATTAACGCTCACAAGAGTGTCGCACAAACCATGACGACTGAATAAAACTCTAAGTGCGTCAATGGTCTCTGCAACACTGGTGTCCCTTACAACTTCGCATTCAACATACTTCTTAAATGCATCCACAACAATTAATGAAACAAATCTTATTCTCTAAGAAATAATGGTCCACATGTATTCTTGACCAAGCTCTGGGCGGCTTGGGCCATTCCACAGTATTATTTTGAGCTGGTCGGGATTGATGCTTTTGACACATGGAACAATTTTTTACAAAATTATTCACATCATTATCATTACCAGGATACCAAACAGTTGATCTAATCATAGATTTCATGGGATTGATTCCAGGATGTCCTTCATGGAACTGAGTCAAAAACCTGTGTTCTGAGAGTTTCTGGAATCAAAACCCTATTATTGTACATTATGCATCCCTTCATCAAACTCATTAATGAAATCTTTATAGAAAGATAAACTGGTATTGGTAATTTTGGAAGGAAATCCGAACTTTATGTAGCTTTTAAGTTCGGACAAATTTGTATCTGAATTAATGTGTTTCTCAATATCGAAACGTGTCAGACATATCATTTAATGTATTTAAGGTAAATATGAGCTCGTAAGTTTCAGTTTCCTTAATGGATTCAGGTAATGGAAGCCTACTGAAACAGTCACTGTGAACGTTTTCACTTCCCTTGCTATATTCTAACACGTATTGAAACTGTGAGAGCTTCAGTGCCCATCTCTGTAATCGAGATGAGCATGTGCAGTAGGCACCGGTGAATCACAAGCCAGTAGCTTTTTTAATGGTTTCTGGTCATTTCTTATAATAAATTCTTTACTAAGTAGGAACTTCCTGAATCTCTCACAGCCAAATATTATGCTCGGTGCTTCCCGTTCAATGTTGGAATAATTGCATTCAGCAACATTTAAAGTACGAGACACACATTGAACAGGACGCCAAGGAGAATCTTTAGAAATGCGCTGCATCAAAATGGCTGCAATTTCATACGATGATTCATCAGTTTCTAATAATGTATCATTATGTGGATCAAATAATTTTCAAATATTATTTTCCTGAAACAATGATTTTACATTTTCAAAACATTTTTGCTGTTCAGTATGCCAACAAAATTTTACATTTTTCTTTAGCAATCTATACAGTGGTCCCATAGCCATACTAAATTTAGGAATATGCCTATTGTAGGCATTGCATAGTCCTATAAAAATTTGAAGCTGTTTAACATTATTAGGCCCAGGAGCATCGACAATAGCTCTGATTTTATCAGGATCACTACGTTCTCCTTCTTTATCAAAAATATATCCAAGATATTTTACGCTATCAGTATAGAACAAACTCTTCTTTGTAATAATTTTAATACCTGCTTTCATTAAAGCAGAAAGTACCTTATCCAAGATTATGTCATGTTGTCTATTATTTGGAGTTAGTATAAGTACATCGTCCTGGTAAACCAAAACATTCTCAATGCCATTTAAGACCTTACTTATGAAACTTTGAAATATTGCAGGGGAGGAGCTAAGGCCAAAATGTAAATAATTGTAGCAATACAATCCTTCATTTGTATTAATTGTTGTGAGTTCTTTAGACTTTTCATCCAGAAGCAGCTGAAGGTACGCCTCTATCAAATCTATTTTAGAAAATACCTTAGCATCTCCCACTTGCGCTATAACGTCATCAATTGTAGGGAGAGGATACTGAATAGGATTCAGATGCTTCTTTATTGTAATGGAATAATCACAACATATTCTTGCTGCATTATTTGATTTCAAACATTAACTGTTGGTGAAGCCCAATCACTTTTATAAACTTTAGTGATTATTCCTTCGTTCTCAAGCCTATTCAGTTCATCTTTTATCAAACTTTTAAACCTTACTTGTAACGACCTACTTTTACTGAAAATAGGGCATGTATTTGGTTTAATATCAATCGACACACTTTGTTTGACGTCTGATACAAATTCATCAGATAGGTTATGTTTATACTTATACAAAATATTATTACTTAACATATTAATATTATTGTTAGTTGGTTTACAGTCAGTCATCCAACACATGTCCAGTTTTGTACATAATTCTCTACCAATTAGTGAAGGTCTATTGGATCTAATCACTAAAAATGTAAGCTTAAATGAACTTTCTTTATATCTTACAAGTAGCTCAACTTCACCATAGAATTTAAATGTATGTCCACTGTAACTCTCAGCCCCAACTGAAGCAGGCTTAATATGTACATTTTTCATGTCTACTAAATAGTATAGAAAATTTGGAGAGGGAGCGGAGAGCAAAGAATATTATCATCTTCAATCTGAAGGAATCAAATAGTTTGGATGCTCGTGAGAGATATAAATACGATGAAGGGAAGTGCGGATCTATTTTTGCTACCGAAATGAAGCTTCAGGACTTGAATGTTGAAAAAATTATTAGGCTGGGAAAGAAAGTGGAGGGTAGGGATAGACCCATGTTGGTAAGATTAGGCAGCGAAGAAAACAGGAGGGATGTCCTTAGAAATGCTAAGAAACTTAGGTTGACGGAAGAATTTAACAAAGTATATATTGCGAGAGATATGACACAAACAGAAAGAGAACAAGACAAAGAACTTAGAAGGGAACTGTGGGAAAGAAGAAATAAGGGGCAGGGTATGTTCATAATTAGGAGAAATAGGGTAATAGAATTAGAACAGGAGGAGGGAGACAGAAGATATCAGGACCATAGAAATGGGGGGAGTGGAGTAGGTGTAGCTAGGGGGGGCCATAGTGGGACTCTGGGGGGAGCAGTAGGAGTAGCTAGGGGGGAAAACAGTGGGGGTTTAGAAGGAGCAGTAGGTGTAGGTAGGGGGGGTTATAATGGGGCTCTAGGGGGAGCAATCCCAAAGAGGAGAGTATGAGAGGAGTTGGTGGCTGAGGTTGAGAGGGGGGGATTGAGGGTGGATTATATTAACATTCAGGGGTTGACAGAGCTAAAGAAGGTTGAATTGACAGAAAAGATGAAAAAAATGTAGGTAATGAAGAAATTACAATACTGTGTTTAGTTGAAACTTGGGAAAAATATATTAGGGTAAGATGGGATGATGGCCTTCATGTTCAAAGAAAGATGAGATTAGATAAGGATAAGAAGGGTGGAGGTTTGTCAATTGTTACAAGGAGGGGGGAAATAGAGATGAAGGAGATAGAAACAGAAAATAGGGACATACTGGCAATGACTATGGTTATAGGAGGGAAGAAAGTGGTCTTAATGCTAGTATATCTGGATGTAGCAGATATGGAGAGGAATAAAGTCATATATTCAGATTTGAGTAGGATCATGGCCAGGGTGGGTGAGACGGTTCCAAGACTGGTGGTGGGGGATTTTAATGGCCATGTGGGTTTCATTGGTGACCAAGTTTTAAATAGGAAGGGGGAAATGATGCTAAGCTTTGCTGAGAGATGGAACCTTGGTGTACTGAATGCAGATGAGAGATGTGAGGGTATATTCACAAGAGTGCAGGGTGGGGATAGCAGTGTTATTGATTTCTTTCTCGTGGATGAGGGTATGTATAATAATTTTGTAAGTCTGAAAATTGATGAGAAAAAGATGGAATTTGACTTATCAGACCATTGCTTTATGTCAGGGAGATTTGATTGTGGGGTTACCAAAGGTAGAGGAAATATTTTACAGGAGGGTGATGAGTATTTTTATGCAGTGAAGGAGGTAGGATCAATGAGCAAATTTGTGAGAAAAGTCAAGGGTGAACTGATTAGGTTAGGTAGGGAAGTTTTGAGTGTGAATGTGTTGGAGGATGTCATACAGCGGCAGGCAGATGTAGTATTGAGGAGGAAAAAGAGAGCAAAGATAAACCAATCAAAGATGGTGGACCCAAAATGGTTAACAGATGAGATAAAGGAGGGTATTAAACAAAGGAAACAATATAATAGACTGCACAGAAATGCACAGGAAGGGGAAAAGGAGAGGCTGTGGGTGCTGTATCGGGAACAGAAGGAGAAGGTGCAAAGTCTGGTAAAGAAGGAGAAATCTGCATATGAGGAGAAACTGGTTATGGAGATAAAGGAGAATAAAGATAGAAGTAAGATGTGGTACATGATAAAGAAATTGAGAGATGATAATTTTGAAGGAAAAGTAAGAAAGAAACTCTACTAAGATGAGGTGGAGGTGGGGATTAATCAGGAGGGGGCACTGATGATGAGTTTTTGGGAGGGCATATATAATGCAAAGGAGAACAAAATTTCTGAAGCCTGGGACGGGGAATCAAGGGTTGACTATGAGTTGCTTTGGGAGAGTGATGTCGGTGTGGATGGGGAGTAGGTTGATGTGGAGCAGGAGAGACACCTGGTGGGAATCCCAAGGGTGGGACCGGTTAGGGGGGTACGAGGATGGATGGAGAGGATTGTCTTTGGTGCAGAAGAGGTAAAAAATTATGTTAAGAGAATGAAAAATGGCAAGAAGGGAGGAATAGATGGCATCAGATGTGAGATGTACAAGGCACTATGTGATGATGAATACTGTCTGAATGGAAAAAAGGGATGTCTACAATGGAGTTCTAGAAGATTGTGTAGTGGGAGAGCGATGGAAGGTGTCTAAAACCTGCATGATTCCCAAGGTGAGGCAGCCAAGTGCGAAAGACCATAGGCCCATTGCATTGACAAGTGTTGGTTACAAGATTTTTATGGGTCTACTTGGAGATAGAATGACAGGACAGAAAATGAATAATGAGCAAGTTATAGCTATGCAGAGTGGTTTCACAAAAGGGAGGAGGATTGAGGAAAACCTATTTATACTTTCACAGATTGTTGAGGAGGTATACTGTGAGAAGAGGGAGCTGTTTGTCATTGCAGTAGATTTCTGTAAAGCATTTGACAGTGTGGACAGGGAGGCATTGGTCTGGGCTCTCAAGTTTTATCAGTGTGATCCGCGACTCATTAGTGTCATAGTTAAATTGTGTGATGGGGACAAAACGAAAGTGTACAGAGAGGGTAGGGATATAGGAGAGGTGACTGTCAGTAACGGTATCAGGCAGGGATGTACGGGTTCCCCTCAAATATTTATAATGGTTATTAGCATGAAAATAGAAGAGATCCTGAGTAGAAATATTGGGAATGTGAGTGGTTTCACCAGAGTCCCTGTCTTGTTCTATGCTGACGATGGACTGCTGCTTGCTAGAAGTATGAATGAAGCCAGGCAGATGATTGGTATGATAGAGGTTATAAGTAGGCAGTATGGACTGGGGTTGAATAAAGAAAAAAGTTTTTGTATGGTTTTTAATGGTCAACAGGAGGAGGGGGAGCTAGGGGGGATCGAGTTGGTTCATAGGTTGAAGTATCTTGGAGTGGAGATAGTAAATAAAAGAGATTGTTTTCAGAGTCATAGAGAGGCGAAGATAAATCTTGCTCGGAGTGTAATTGTAGGCTCATGCCAGAGGATGCTTATTGGGAAGGCCTACTGGAAGAATATAGTCCTTCCTAGTGTTCTGTACGCGAGTGAGGTTGTTGTCTGGAAGAGGGATGAGTTGCTGAAACTGCAAAGAATTGAAAATTGTGTGTGGAGGAGAATCTTGGGAGCTCCTGACTACACTCCTGTAGTGACACTGCAGGGGGAGGTGGGTTGTTCGTCGGTGGAGGCCAGGGGTAGAAAGATTAAGTTAAAATTTGCAAAACATATGATGCAAACTGAAAATAGGATAGGTAGAAGATTTATTGAACGAATTAAGAATAATGTGGGTAGAGGCACTAGGTGGAGTAGGAGGATCGGTGAGTGTTTGGTGAGCCTGGGGTGGGGGTGGGATGATTTGGATGGTGGCGATTTTGGGGAGATTAGTAGGGTGGTGGAGAGTTGGGAGTTGTTGAGATGGAGAGAGGAGGTCAGGTCAAAAAGCTCTCTAAATGAATATAGAGTTAGGGAGAGATTTGGAAATGGAGGCTGCTATGACAATACCTGGGAGTCTGTATTATTGTTTAGGGCAAGGAGCAATACCTTGAGATTGGGATGGAGGTTGGGTGTGGAGGGGGGTGATAGTTTGTGTGGTCTTTGTCGGGTGGGTGTTGAAAGTTTAGACCATTTCTTGGTAACATGTGGTAGGTTGGTGGAATGTAGAGATAGGTTTGGGGTTTGTAGTGTGGAAGATGCTATAGGTTTTGGAGCCTTAGATTTGAGAATTGTTAAGAGGTACTTGGGGGAAGTTTGGAGAATTAGACAGGGGATATTGAGTGGTGTTAGTTAGGTTCTTGGGGGGCGCTAAAAAGCCAATGCCCGAACTCTGGCCCCCTGCTGATGCAGGTCTGGCCGTTAAAGTAAGTAAGTAAGTAAATATTTTTCATGAATTGTTGATATACGGGATCCAGTGTCAATTTCAAAATTAACATCAACATCATTAATAGAACATTTTGATAATAGAAGGTTCATTACCTATCGGAATCATAGTGGAGTTTACCATAAAAAATGATTATTTTCTTCTGAATAGATATCACGCTGATCAGTATGTTGAACGCACTCAGTTGATGGCATCACTCTGCTATCAGCTCTCCTATTGGACGCGGCACTACCACACATTCCATTACAGAGAGAAGCGCTGTGATTGGCTACTGCACCGCGTTCATGATCCGGTCTAATTTCGTCACTTTGAATTGCATTAACAGTTTTCTTTGATTTGCACATCCGAGCAATGTGACCTGATTTTGAACACTTGTTGCAAGTTGATTTAATTGCAGGAAAATCCTTAGCAACATGTTTATTTTGAGCACCACATTTAATGCAAGTGTAGTCTACCTTATAGCTTTGAAGGAGTTCTGGCTTCAGATCAGCTGCATCACAAGCTAATTGTTCTAGAGTTCTGGCGCGAATGATACACTCATTGAAAGTTTTGTCTTCGCACTCTTGTAAAAGTTGCCAATTAATCTTGCTGAATTTAAACCGCTCACAAATATATCTCTGAGTAGTCTGTCGCGACAACAGTTCTTGTAATCACAATGAGAAGCTAAGTCATAAGGGCATTGAGCGTAAGTTTCAATGCTCTCACTTTGCTGTTGTTTGCGATTAATAAATTTCACCGCAGCCCCAATAACAGACTGTTTGACATCAAACTGGGCCAACAGATGGGTTTCGATGGTAGCGTAGGTGGCTTCTGACAGAAGGGTTGGTTTAATCCTCCGCTGAATATCTGTTATTACTGAAACTGGTAGACTTCTGTAGAGGAGAGCAGCTTTCTGAGCCGCAGTTGTATCTTCAACACTTAAGGTGGCGCTGTTTTGAACTTTGAATCTTTCGAGAAACTTTTTAATAGTTTCTACGTCTGACTGAAATGGCGTAAATGTAGAAGAAGACATCTTAATTAAGCACTATTATCACAATTAATGAATGTAAAGGTGCACGAATCCTTGTCGCCAATTGTTATGCTTGTAATACGAGGATGAGGATACACGTCTTATGTAGTCAACGGTCAGTATGCAACTGCTTTATTGAGTCACGTACAGAGTTTGCTTGGACACATGAATAGGGACTTTACACAAACTCACCTACACAACAATTCCAGTCTCCCCCAGCCTCGATGGGTAACGCTGTGTTCCAGTCTTCCCCAGCCTTGATGGATAACTCTGTGTTTCAGTCTCCCCCTGCCTCGATGGGTAACGCTGTGTTCCAGTCTCCCCCTGCCTCGATGGGTAACGCTGTGTTCCAGTCTCCCCCAGCCTCGATGGGTAACTCTGTGTTCCAGTCTCCCCCAGCCTCGATGGGTAACTCTGTGTTCCAGTCTCCCCCAGCCTCAATGGGTAACTCTGTGTTCCAGTCTCCCCCAGCCTCGATGGGTAACGCTGTGTTTCAGTCTCCCCCTGCCTCGATGGGTAACGCTGTGTTCCAGTCTCCCCCTGCCTCGATGGGTAACGCTGTGTTCCAGTCTCCCCCAGCCTCGATGGGTAACGCTGTGTTCCAGTCTCCCCCAGCCTCGATGGGTAACGCTGTGTTCCAGTCTCCCCCAGCCTCGATGGGTAACGCTGTGTTTCAGTCTCCCTCAGCCTCGATGGGTAACTCTGTGTTTCAGTCTCCCTCAGCCTCGATGAGTAACGCTGTGTTCCAGTCTCCCTCAGCCTCGATGGGTAACGCTGTGTTTCAGTCTCCCCCAGCCTCGATGGGTAACGCTGTGTTTCAGTCTCCCCCAGCCTCGATGGATAACTCTGTGCTTCAGTCTGTCTCAGCTTCGATGGATAACACTGTGCTCCAGTCTGTCCCAGCCTCTATGGATAACGCTGTGCTCCAGTCTGACCCAGCCTCTATGGATAACTCTGTACTCCAGCCTCCCCTAGCTTCGATGGCTGGCGCTGCGTTCCGGCTTCCCATCATGGTCGCCAGTGGGAGACTCGAGGACTCGTCTTTAGATTGCAGCATCAAACATCCTCTTCTGCTCTCTCCCCATCGTCCTCTATCTGCTGCAATTGTTAGACATTTTCATTGGAAGAGCAAGCATCATTGTCGAAACTTAACTTTTGGTGCCAGCCTGTCGAACAGCTTGTTCGTTGAAAAACGATCAAGCAGGAGGAAAAGGGTGAAATATTTAGTATGCTGCATTTGGAAGAAATGGATATTACACTACTTGAGAAACCTTCAACAGAGATTGACGTTGGGTGCAACGTCAAAATTGGAGAAGCAATTCTCCTCAAGAACGTACAAGACTGAAAATCGCAACTTGTCCTATCTTTGGGCCAACTTTGAATATTGTGATTTATGTATGATATCAACTTTCGATGCCGGGTGGGAGTGTGCTGGAAAGCAGCGTAATTCAACCACTCAATAGGCGATTCAAAATGAAATACTGTTAAGAGTAGTAACATGTAGAACTGCCGTTGAATTATTATTATTAATGTGTTAGTAGTGTTTTAAATTGGGTTTTGTTTGTGAAATCCTTTTTCTATTTAGATTCCTTTCTTATTTGTTACGGTTACAATAGTTTTTAGCCATATCTATTCTAAACATTTTTGTACTTCCTCTCTTCTAAAGTACCTTACATTAATTTGTTTATAGTTTTTAGCTGTACTATATTTTCTTTGCTGCCCATTCTTTGTACTTCTTCTCTTCTGAAGTTCCTTGCAATTAGATTGCTATTATCCTCAATTATAGTTTGTAGCGGTGACTAAATCTTTCTTTGTCTTCTCTTTTCTGTACCTATTTGTCACTTCTTATAAGTTGCATCCATGATGTGAGTAATTCTATACTATTGTGCGCCACATTGTTCAAGCAGTTAAACCCATTTATAAGTTAGTTTGGCGGTATAGTTTGTTTTTGTGCGTGCGGTGAATTATTACACCTGTTATAGGTTTCGTTTATAACTCTGTTCACTTAGGCTCTATTATTTTCATTTCTCATATTCCTATCTAATTGTACTATATGTTTAAGAGGATTTGATAACTTGCTCATGATTCTCGATTACCAAATTTCATACTCTATGCCGAAGTACCTGTAGTAAGTATTTGTTTATGACTAAATAAACATCAATTTTCCATATTTTATGCCTAATTTATTGTGTTTGTTACTTATATTGCTCTTTTGTATCTTTCTCAGATTACTAAATAAATACTCAGTCCATAGAAATGTTTCATTTCGGAGAAGAAATTCCGAAACTATTATATAAGTCAAAATATCAAACTAATTACTCACCTATATATTATACTGAGTGAGAGGTAATCTATGGTCAAATATTAATTAATTAATTCATTACTTTAAACTTTCATCACAGAGCTTTCATCTTCATTCTGAGTCGTGGTCTCAATATATTTTCTTTAATTTGAACTCATAAAGAATGGAATTTTCAAGGAGATACAATTATATAAAAATTTGACCTTCTTATGTACAATTTGTAATAAGAATAAGTTGTAATTTTGGTTGTAAAAGTGGTGCTTGCCAATATAGTTAAATTTATTTTAAAATATCTCTTAAAGGTCCTCTCCAGGCTCCGGGGAAAAAATGAGTTTATTATATAATATTCTGCAAACCGCATACAATTCGGTTCGGTACATATTTTATAATTTGTTTTTAAAGTTTTTATACTCTGTGAGCAACAATTGAGCGAATCACTAATCTGATGCTCAAGAAGATTGTACACTCTTTGTTTTGATTACAAATTTGAATTTTATGATTAAACCATGCGTTGGTTTTCGGCCTTTATTTTAGATATTAATTGTTTCATAAAGTATATAAACGTTTCTATTATAAGTTCAATCAATTTTACACCTTTACACGAATATTAAATGAATTTATTAAACCTAATGCCTAGTTGACAATAAAAACAACTGGTGTACATTCTTTTTCTTCAGGCTGAAAATTTCTTGAATTAGTAAGTCGGAAGTAAAATAGATTTTGTAGAGTTTTGATTATAAAAAATCTTTAAAAGTATATAAAATTAAAAATATGCTACTAAATTCGATGCGGTTTGCAGTAAAATGATAAGAAACATTAGCCTCGTTTATTGAGACAACAAAAATATTTGCTTGGAGGGGACCTTCAAGTTTCTCTGACTCGTTTAATACCAAAATTTTTCTTTAGTAAAATGTATCCACGGTGGCGCAGTGACAGAGGTACTGGTGACTGGTACTAGGACAAAATGCCTAACGGACAAAATGCCTAACGGACAAAATACCTGACGTACAAAATGCCTGACGTACAAAATGCCTGACGTACAAAATGCCTGATGGACAAAATGCCTGATGGACAAAATGCCTGATGGACAAAATGCCTGATGGACAAAATGCCTGATGGACAAAATGCCTGATGGACAAAATGCCTGATGGACAAAATGCCTGACGGACAAAATGCCTGACGGACAAAATGCCTGACGGACAAAATGCCTGACGGACAAAATGCCTGACGGACAAAATGCCTGACGGACAAAATGCCTGACGGACAAAATGCCTGACGGACAAAATGCCTGACGGACAAAATGCCTGACGGACAAAATGCCTGACGGACAAAATGCCTGACGGACAAAATGCCTGACGGACAAAATGCCTGACGGACAAAATGCCTGACGGACAAAATGCCTGACGGACAAAATGCCTGACGGACCAAATGACTAAAGGACCAAATGCCTAAAGGACCAAATGACTAAAGGACCAAATGCCAAAAGGACCAAATGCCAAAAGGACCAAATGCCTAAAGGACCAAATGCCTAAAGGACCAAATGCCTAAAGTACCAAATGCCTAAAGGACCAAATGCCTAAAGGACCAAATGCCTAAAGGACCAAATGCCTAAAGGACCAAATGACTAAAGGACCAAATGCCTAAAGGACCAAATGCCTAAAGGACCAAATGCCTAAAGGACCAAATGCCTAAAGGACCAAATACCTAATGTACAAAATATATGAATATCGAAAATAGTAATTGTAAAATAATTACGTAAAAGAATGTTGCAAAGTAAATAAAAGAATTAACTCCATAAACAAAACAAAATGCTGGTGAAATGGGAGATGAATAACGGGAAGAAGGGTTAAGAAATGGTTTGTATGTGTGTTTCAACTTAATAAATATGTACAAAATATAATATAGTCATGTATTTCCAATTCAATGTTAATTGTTCCAAGACACTGTGCTAGAATAGAAAATGGTTACTCTCCCTTCTCTAGAATAGAGAACAGAATACATTATATTTTAATAAACCTTATCATTGAACGTCAAATAATATTTTTAAAAATTTATGTAAAACATAAGAAAAAAATATATACTACGTCTCAGTTACATCTCATGAAGAATACTATATACTTTTCCAGTGGAAACGAATATCGGCGTCTTTTTTATAACCAGAGTATAGTTAATTGCATATCAGTACTAACTTATGTAAACATTGTAATCACTTCACTTGCTTTAGAATTTCGAAATCAACTATAAACATCAGGATGGTTTGAAGATAATTATAGCTAACTAAAAGAATACACATTACACAATATTATAAAAAATGAAAATAGAATAAGATGATTACAGATATCTTTTAAAAAATAAGATGGTTATAGATGTATTTAAAAAAAATGGACATAGAAGAAGATTAATATAGATGTTTAAAAAAAATGAAAGTAGAAGAAGATGATTATAGATCCAATAAAAATGGCAAGATGTAGGATTATTGATTTATGAGACCGACTTGGTAAATAGAATAAACGCTTTAGTGATAAATCACAAACACAGTGAAATGAAATAAGAGGGTGTTTACACTAAGCACGCTGAGTTACATATTTTCATATTCAATGTGAAAGTGATTTAATAAACTCCCACTGAGACAAAACTCTTTATTTCCACTTAGTCTCACTTATTTTAAATCTTTGTCCACAATTTCCATGCATTTTAGGCATTTTTCCCGTTAGTCATTTTGTCAGTTAGGTATTTTGTCCGTTAGACATTTTGTCCGTTAGACATTTTCTCCATTAGGCATTTTGTCTGTAGGCATTTTGTGCCCGTAGCTATTCTCTCCGCGCACGCTGGTGACTGCAGGATAGTTGTTTCAAGGTTGCAGGATCGATGCCCACACACATCACTTCATTTCTTCCCATTTAATTTGTATATGATATTATGTAACATTAATTAAATTTAAATGCACCTCACCTAAGTACTATTATATCAAATAAAGTAAGAATGTTCAATTTTAATTCTTGAATTGATTTATTTATTGGATACGAGTGGATATGGTTTCGAAACATATTAGATATATAGGTAATTGGGCGTCGGTTCGATACAGGCATCGGCAATGTTAAGTATTGCCGGTACCAATAAGTCGTTTATACGTGGTTATACTCTTCAGGGCCGGTGGACATCCGTGAGGTGGGCCAACGTCGGGCCTTTTCTGACCCAATACACAGAGACTGGCATGACAGCGTTGGCCCAGAGTTTCGTTCTGAATTGGACCAACGTTGGCCCAACATTGTAATGTTTACTGGGTAATTGCTTGTGACCGAGCGGCTCATAATTCCACGTATTTGCATGTTAATATCGAGAAGTTTAAAGTCATTTTTATAAGGGTTTCGTGTAAAAGAAAAGCGATAATGGCGATCAAAGTTGAATATATAAAGTAATTAACTTTACTAGCGGAAAATTAAAAGAATGACGAAGAAACTATTTTAATTACTAAAAATAATCACACTCTTACATTTTGTTGTTGAAGATTCTCAAATTAATTCTCTAATGTAGTATAATGAATTATTTGAAATAAGAGTATAAGTTAGGCCTTTTATGCTAAATTAATTGGACTGCAGATTTGCAAATATAAGTTCGAACGTTTAATAATGAATATAGGAAGCAATCATCTGCTACATATAATCACAGAGGAGCAACCTTATTAGTTTAATAGCCAACAATGATTATAATATTTTATAATCAGCTACAAGTCCTCTCGTGTCGCCTGGAAAGGTGACCGCAGCACACCTAGTGCGTAGAACTAGATGCAGAGAAATATGAGCGATGTTGTAGTAGTGTCTCATGAGCAGGTTCATGCAAATAGAAATGAAATATTCATTAGCAAAGGGTTAGCCATACCCATATACCCATTATTTTGCCAAAGGAGTGAGCGAGAGTGTGGTTTTACACGATCCTAATGAAAGTGTGGTTTTTATTTTCTTCATATATAGATATTGTGTGTTTTTATTGTCCATTTCTTTTACTTATCTATAAGAAATAAGGTCTAGGAGCCTAAACTAGTGCTAGTTAACTGCTAAACTGTAGTTCCTGCGAATAACAATTAATGAATAAAATTATGGAAATACAATTTAAACAATGCTTAGTTAGTAATTGTTGAGAAAATAATAGAAGTTACTAAGTTTAAATAGGTTGTTCCATGTTTTAAAGTGTGATCAGAGTCGCTATTTCCGGTCACGCCGTGGTCACGTCAAACTAGATTCGATGGTATGATTACCGTACCGTATATGTTACTGTATCCTGATATCCAGGGACCATTTGGTTAGATTTTAGGAGGAAAGAGGTTATAATTCAATGTTATTTATAACTCAAGTATTATTGGATAGTCAAGATCATTTATAAGCGACGGTGAAGGTATGCGCTCTACGAGCGTCCGTCATCTGGTTTCATATATATTACGTGGCATGCGCTACCAGCGCAATAAATTAGACATAAGTCACATAACTAAATATCGAATCGATTCAGACGAGTTTGCTGCGTATGCTATTATAAATATTTAGATAGAAATTTTTTGTTATTTCCACAAAACCTCAAAGTATTTCTCAAAAATCGTAAAAAGTAGAGGGTTTTGTTATCGGTCACCCTGGTATGATCCTCTTGCGACCTAGCTGTTGAAAGCAGGAAGGCGGCAATCCTTTAATCGGAGGTGCGCATGGCTGGAAGTTAGAACACTAGTTATATAACAATTATTATTGATCTAGCTTTTTTACAGAATCTTGTGAATCACACTCCAGATAAAAATGAAATTCCTATTTCAGGAGTAAATTCTACCAATAATATATATTGAGCAAAGTTAAAATGATGCTCTATGAGTCTATACTATGCATATTATATAATGATAGGTAATTGTATTTTTATTGGGACCTATTTAGGTAATATCACACACTAACTAATTATAAACAAAATTTAATGCTGTAATAAAACAGTGGCAAACATTTCGAGAACAAAATTTCGATTAACATTTAACTTCAATTTAACATAAATTAAATTTTTTTTGGCCCTTTTCTCTTCGCGTTGGCATGTTTAAGGTATTCTTGGCCTCATATCATCCGTGTTTTGGTTACATAGACCGAGTACAAATTTGGCACAGTAGCGACAATCGATGTGTTCATTTTATGTGACGTCAATAATTAAAGATTACATTACCAAATTTCTGCTAATTAGAATGATTTAGACTTTACAAACTAATTACTTCTTGATACTATATAAAATAAATGGTATATCTATTCAAATGTTCCTACTGTTAAGTACCGTAATTTTGATATAAGTGTGTTGCTCTGATGACGTCACTGTCACAAATCTCTCTATTGTCATGACAGTATACACTGCCGTTACATAACAATAGTATAACCGTTCGGGACGTGCAAACTCAGCTGCCGTGCCGTGCACTGGGAAATTATTAATAGGGATAATTTCATTGAAAGTCGAGAAAATGTCCATGATATCTAAGCTCTGCCGGTCAAATTTGGTAAGAATTCTGTTTAAGGTGTTCCTCATTGTTCAAATAAAACATTTATTATCTTAACTATTATTGCGAATGTTCAATGACTTTTAGAGTTAAATGACAATAATGAACTAGTCTTATTAGATACTATACCAGATTACTAGTACGGTTACCTCAAATATACCTTGACTACTTGATTAGTACCTATAATAATTCATTATTATCAAAGAAATTATAGATAATATAATTTAAATTTATCATTAGTATCCTAGTTAGTAACTTAAAATTATTATTAGACTAATAATAAGAGATAAAATATTGTTAAGTAGTAGCAATATTTATTCTCTAAATTGCTTTGAGAAACAGAAAGCCGATGCCCAAAGATGGTGATTAAACCTAATAACTATCGTTTGACTTTTGATAGTAATTATTATATTAATTTGTGTTTAATAGAAACATCTCAAACATGGAGATTTGGAATGAAATGAACTCAAACTGTTATTGCTCTTTGTCAATGTAAATTTTGGCCGACTTTAGAATATCACTTGCTCAGATGCACTCGAAGATTCTTGGAAAAATCATGAATGCTCCAACTTCCATTCCAGTCTGTATTTGGTGCACAAAATCCCACTGACTTTCTCAAAATGCTGAAAAAATCCACCATAAATTTCCAGTATTTTTGCTGATCCACCAACATTTTTCCAATTTATCCACCGAAAATTAATGGTAACATAGAAATAAATAGCTAAAAATCCACCGACTTTGCCAGAATATTATATTCTAAGGTGAAAAAATTCCACCGACATGTCGGTGGAATTTACCACGAAATACAGACTGGCTTCCATTTAGGTAGTTTAACCATATTAATGAAAAATATCAAATAATATTTAAATTTATTCCATATACCTAATCAATGTTTCAATAGTACCTAATCATATTCTAGCAAAGTACCAATATCTGAAGTAAAATAGTATGTGTCATAAACTCTCCAATTGTCTCTCCAGCTCTCTCCAAAATTCACAAAATTTCTCTCCAAATTGATCAAATTATCATAAATTCTCTCCAAAATAACATTGTATCATAGGAGAAAATTAGATATATCTCGCCATTTGCAATATTGAAGTGTTCAAAATAACTGTCACAAACTCGCCATTAAAATGGAGAGTTTTGACATGCTTTACTACCTTGCCAATATCATAATTTATTAATATGAGCCATATGAGGTGTACAAAGTACAAACTACAAATTTATTATGTAATAGCTAAATATTAAATTATAATATAAGCTATCACACATAATGATTTTTGATTTTGAAACACCCAAAGGGCAAAGTTTCTTTTAAAGACATTAGGCTGTATAAAAAAATAAGTGATATTTATTAACATTCTTTCTTGAAATGGTTCTCTATCTAATATTGCCAGTCTGCAGAATATGAGACATTTTTAACATTTTCTGTGTGAACAATCCTTAATTTTCTCCTATATTAATAATATTTACATGCATTTTACTGAGAACAGAAGCTGTAATGGAAAATTTTTTGGTGAACAGTTTACCAGTTCGGGAGTTCCTTCTGTCTGATAATATTGGATGTTAAAAGGTTAATTACTCTATTTGCTATTTGGTTAAAATTCACGACTGTTTGAGTTTGACATTGCACACGTCACCACACAGTTCACAATAATAAAAAAAATGACCCTCCTAGGTTCCTAGTCCATTTACAGACAACAACATTATACTTCTAAGTTCTTTGCTATCTAGGCCCATCTTTTTATTACATTAAAATACTCATTGTCCTTTATTCATCTCTCTTTTCAGCTTAGAAATGGCAACTATGGATTCAAGCAAACTGCAGCTTCTGTCCGCAGCTTCCATTTCTCTATGGATGGAAAACGCACTTCTGACAAGACCACTACTGGCAATGTAAATAGCTATTGTTAATTCTATATTTTTCTTATATATTGATTATTTTCTGCAAAATTGTTTTGTTATTATATCCTCTTGTGATACTAGTAATATTAGCTTATTCTTCCTGTATGCTGTAGCTAAAATTACTAGATCAAGTAAATATCTCATGAATTTGTTGTCAAGATAACTTTATCAATGATACTCATGTTGAATATTATATTGTATCTTTGTTGTCATGGTTAATTATTTGTTCTTAATGAGGAAAACTTCCCATAATTCTATAATGTTAAATTGTCTTGGTAATGTTGTTCTAGAAAAATTCAATTTTTTTTATCAGGTTTTGTTAGCTAATTCTTACTTTAATTTAATGTTGAGATTTGTATGGGGGCAAAATTTTTGAAAACTATCGTTTATAAACTGTATGATAATGATATACTTGAAAATACCTAAATAATTTTTATTCTTATGTTTGAAATTAACAGCAGAGTTTTATGTTTTAGATATCCCGTGACTACCCAGTGGTAGATCATGTCTACGATGCTGTTGTTGTTGGAGCTGGAGGAGCAGGCCTCAGGGCAGCCTTTGGACTGGTGCAAGAAGGCTTTAGGACTGCAGTGATCAGTAAGCTGTTCCCCACACGCTCACACACAGTTGCTGCTCAGGGTGGTATTAATGCTGCTCTGGGAAACATGGAGGTCAGAATCTCTCTCATCCATAGTCTACTTATTATGTTGTGATAATTCTAGTTCTGAAACTAGTATATATTTTTTTCAATTTTAACTTCTATTAGGGTAAGTTGTGAATTATGAGTCAGTTCCACATCTTCATGTTATAAGATTTTATAAGAATAAAATGATAATTATATATATAATTCTTTCTTATATGACTGAAGATTTTGAACAGACAGATAAATTGTTTCTTACTTTTGTTATTTCATTGATTTTCTATTGAACATTCATTGGATATATTTTTGTTGATGTTCTATATAATAGCTAGCTACATCTGAAAAATGATGAATAATGCTTGAGATACTCCCATTATGTGGAAACATTGGCTAAGCATCATTGAATGGGTAGTCTTATGATTTTGAGAAGTGATATTAACACTATTAACTAATATAGTGACATCTTTCACAGGAATAATTTACTGCATATGTATAATGAAAATAACTTGAATAAATTGTCTTTCAATTGAAAATGTATTTTTATATTTTTAATGATATTATTTTCTTATTATTTATGTTTGCTAGTATTGTAGCTATTCAATATATGGAACAAGGTAGTTATAGCCATGAAATTAAGTAAATAGCTACCATAATTTAGTCTTGTTTAAATATGAACTATCAACTATGCAACTATCGATTCATTTTTATGGAGAATAATTAAATTAAAAAAAATTATATTGTCAGCCTGACAACTGGAAGTGGCACATGTACGACACAGTCAAAGGTTCTGACTGGCTTGGTGACCAAGATGCCATCCACTACATGACTAAGGAAGCTCCTCAGGCTGTCATTGAACTGGAGAACTATGGTGAATATACTCTTGCAATTTCCTCTATCTATCTTCATTCAAATGATAGCTACTAAAAATATTATTAAAAAGGTAATTTTTCTTCTATGCCAACTAACTTATTTTGTCTTCTTCAGGTATGCCATTCAGCCGTACAACAGACGGCAAAATTTACCAGCGAGCTTTTGGAGGCCAGAGTTACGATTATGGCAAAGGAGGTCAGGCGCACAGGTTAGTAATGCTTGTTTTTGGTAGAATAACCAATAATGTACATCTAGTACTTTCTCCTGTTACTGTATTGTGCTTAACTGTTAGGAATAAAAGATTTAGTTTTTCCTTGACTACCTTAAGGTTTAGCTAAAAATTGTTAAAAATCAGTAGGTTTAATAGTAGCTATAGCATGTCTGATTTATATTTCTGTATATATGGCGGATCATTGAGGAATTCATTTTGGTCATTGTCAATGCTCTCTGCTGTAAATTTGAAATATCATAAATGTAAACATTTTCACCTCCTGAAATTTAGTTATATATCCTCCGTATTCGTGATAGCTGCATGTTCTTCATAAATATTAACAAAACTCAAAATAATTCTTCATTTTCTTTTTGACCTTTTAAAAGTTAAAAAGATTGATAATAGTTAGCTCTACAATAATTAACTATTTAATTGAAATTAGCTTTTTGATGTCACTGATTGACGTTTTGAAAATACTAATAAGCATGTGAGGTTGCTATTTCCTTACTCAATATACTGTAGTTAAGAAATTTTTATTCTCATTGAATTCATTTCAATTACCTGTTCAGGTGTTGCTGTGTGGCTGATCGCACAGGTCACTCCCTTCTCCACACTCTGTACGGCCAGAGTCTGAGGTACGACTGTAACTACTTCATTGAGTACTTTGCCCTTGACCTCATCATGGATGGGGACAAGTGTGTGGGGGTCACGGCACTCTGTCTTGAGGATGGCTCCATCCACAGGTAATGTTAGATAATGGAATTATATATGCTATTTATAGCTGAGACCTCTTCCTAGATAATCTGAATCAAATTTTTTTTTTTTGTTCTACATTCTCGTATATAGGATACGGGCATTATCAGGCTATTTTATTTCTAAAAAGTAAAAATAAGTAGCTAAATGTAATAGATTTACTAATATTAATAGGTGAGTTTACTTTTATGAAGTTAGCCAAGTTATCCTGGTGATCACTCATTGAACACCTTCCACTTTCTTCTTTTGCAGGTTCCGAAGCAAGAACACAGTGCTGGCTACAGGTGGCTATGGAAGGGCGTACTTCTCGTGCACTTCTGCCCACACCAGCACAGGGGATGGCAGTGCTATGGTCACAAGGGCTGGTCTGCCTAACCAAGACATGGAGTTTGTACAGTTCCACCCCACAGGTAAGGTTAAGCGATTTAAACATCATCAACTTGCTAGTTAAAAATTTATTAAGCTTTGTTATAGAAACCTAGTTCGATCTTCAATCGAAATAATAAATTAATTTAGGTGAAACAAATTCTGTTATTGAAATATAAAAGTTGTCTTACATATATTATTGAATCAAATTTTTTGGTTCAATGCAATAGGGTAAGTACTCAACATTTTAGTTATTTCAAGTCGTTGTCATTAACATGTTGAAATTTGGCCATTGTTTAGATATAATAAAATCATTGATCATTGGTGTATATTTAGCTTTATATTAACCTAATAGGCTAATAAGCCTAATATTAATAGTTTATCATTATTATCTACTTCATATTTTTGTTATTAGCTATCAAAGGGACATTTTTTTTAGAAATAGAAATTTAATCCGACTCTTAATAATCAGTATAACTAAGTTCTTTGTTCACTTCTTGTTTAGGTATCTACGGGGCAGGTTGCCTCATCACTGAAGGCTGCAGAGGTGAGGGTGGCTTCCTCGTTAACAGTGAAGGTGAGAGGTTCATGGAGAGGTACGCACCCACTGCCAAGGACTTGGCCTCCAGAGACGTGGTGTCTCGCTCCATGACTATCGAGATAAGGTGAGGTTTTGATGCCCGATTGATCTATTCTAATATTTTCTATCCTAATATATTTATATATTATTTATTTGATGTCCACTTCTTAAGACTGATGGGAGAAAAATAGAAAATGTTATTTATATATCACAATCAAGTCTGTTATTGCTACCAAACTACCTGGTGTGACCAAACTGCTTATTGCGACTTTAGTGACAATTTAGTTATGTATTTTATCTATGAAATATATCAGTCTGTGCGAAAAGTAAAAAAGAAATCGAAAAGAAATTTAAAATCTGAGATTAGATTAGCATAACATGAAAGCCCGTTATTTCAATAGGAAACTACACTAGTATATATAAAACTATTAACTAGTACATTCCAAAGTCCTATCACTTATTTGTATCTATATTTACCTTCACAGAGAAGGTCGTGGTTGTGGCCCAGAGAAGGACCATGTGTACCTTCAGTTGCACCATCTGCCCCCAGAGCAACTTGCCGCCCGCTTGCCAGGTATCTCAGAGACAGCAATGATCTTTGCTGGTGTTGATGTTACCAGGGAGCCTATTCCAGTGCTGCCAACAGTGCACTACAACATGGGTGGTGTGCCCACCAATTTCGAGGGACAGGTAACACTATACTTCAGTTTATCACATTTTAATTATTGTAATAAAATATAGCTAGCTATATTAAAATCCATATTCTATCTATTCGATTAGCTTATAACTTACAATTATGGATACTTACAATAGTAAAATAAATGTGTGTTAAATTTAAATTGTGTGTTTATTTTTTTTTCATTGATAGTGTAATGTATGTGTCAATTAATTTATCTAACTGTCACTCCTTCTGCTTAGGTGATCACTCACGAGAACGGAGAGGACAAACTTATTACTGGCCTGTACGCTGCTGGAGAGGCAGCTTGTGCTTCAGTCCATGGCGCCAACAGACTGGGGGCAAACTCTCTCCTCGATCTGGTAGTGTTTGGACGTGCCTGTGCCCACACCATATCCCGCCAGAGCAAACCTGGGGACACCATTCCGGATCTGCCCAAGGTATGGTAGAGTTGTGGGATAAATTGAATGGGATGCTTTTAGCAATATTATATCTTATTTGACTTGTAGCATTCAAAGTTCTGACAGCTAGTAATTAGTTTGGTTATTTGAAAGAATACCTAACATTCAAAATGAACGGAATATTTCTTTATTTATACTGTGTCTATTTTGAAAACTATATGTCAAGCTTGTGTCAATTTTTTTTCTTGCAGAATGCAGGAGAAGTGTCAGTTGCTAACATTGACAAGCTGCGTTTCAGTGACGGTACAGTCACCACTGCTGAACTCAGGACTAAAATGCAGAAGACAATGCAGAACAACGCTGCTGTCTTCAGAACTGGAGAAGTGCTCAAAGAAGGATGCGACAAAATGGCCGCCATTTGTAAGGAAGTCAAAGATATTAAAGTGAGTGTGATTTCTTGCAAAAAAAAAAAAATATATATTAAGTTTTTGATAAAAAAAAAAAAAAAAAAATTATTGGCCTCCTTCTGGGAAATCTTAATAAATTTATGAACATTTATTTATACTTTGTTCTATATAATATGTTTAGATTAGTCAAAATTAGGATACTGATGATGAATATTTTATTATTCGAAAGCTCTTAAGAAAAATAGAAGGATGATTAGCTATTTTTTACGGGGTTTCACTTGCTCTTCAGTTTATAAGTTTTTGATAATGTAATATCCTAATTCATTGATACTATCCTTTATTAGTTTTATTACTGTATCCTAATACCACATTATGTCCCTCTCTCCAGTTGAGTGACAGGGGTATGGTGTGGAACACAGACTTGGTGGAGACTTTGGAGCTGCAGAACCTTCTCCTCAACGCTAACCAGACTATTGTGTCTGCAGAAGCCAGGAAGGAGAGCAGAGGAGCTCATGCCAGAGAAGATTATAAGGTGAGGTGATGCCAGAGAAGATTATAAGGCGATGTGATGTCAGGGAAGATTATAAGGCGATGTGATGTCAGGGAAGATTATAAGGTGAGGGGATGCCAGGGAAGATTATAAGGCGATGTGATGCCAGGGAAGATTATAAGGCGATGTGATGCCAGGGAAGATTATAAGGTGAGATGCCAGGGAAGATTATAAGGTGAGGTGATGCCAAGGAAGATTGTGAGGTGATGCCAAGGAAGATTGTGAGGTGAGGTGATACCAGGGAAGATTATTAGGTGAGGTGATGCCAGGGAAGATTATAAGGTGAGGTGATGCCAGGGAAGATTATAAGGCGATGTGATGCCAGGGAAGATTATAAGGCGATGTGATGCCAGGGAAGATTATAAGGTGAGGTGATGCCAGGGAAGATTATAAGGTGAGATGCCAGGGAAGATTATAAGGTGAGGTGATGCCAAGGAAGATTGTGAGGTGAGGTGATGCCAAGGAAGATTGTGAGGTGAGGTGATGCCAGGGAAGATTATAAGGGGAGGTGATGCCAGGGAAGATTATAAGGGGAGGTGATGCCAGGGAAGATTATAAGGCGATGTGATGCCAGGGAAGATTATAAGGTGAGGTGATGCCAGGGAAGATTATAAGGTGAGGTGATGCCAGGGAAGATTATTAGGTGAGGTGATGCCAGGGAAGATTATAAGGTGAGGTGATGCCAGGGAAGATTATAAGGTGAGGTGATGCCAGGGAAGATTATAAGGTGAGGTGATGATAGGGAAGATTATAAGGCGATGTGATGCCAGGGAAGATTATAAGGCGATGTGATGCCAGGGAAGATTATAAGGCGATGTGATGCCAGGGAAGATTATAAGGCGATGTGATGCCAGGGAAGATTATAAGGTGAGATGCCAGGGAAGATTATAAGGTGAGGTGATGCCAAGGAAGATTGTGAGGTGAGGTGATGCCAGGGAAGATTATAAGGTGAGGTGATGCCAGGGAAGATTATAAGGTGAGGTGATGCCAGGGAAGATTATAATGAGATGTGATGCCAGGGAAGATTATAATGCGATGTGATGCCAGGGAAGATTATAAGGCGATGTGATGCCAGGGAAGATTATAAGGTGAGGTGAGCAGGTAACGAACTTATAAGTAACATATAATACAGCAATCCCAGGCACCCCCTATAAACAATTCAGGACCCAAAGGGGTTCCGCGCACCCAATTTTTAGATTATTATTTAGGAACTATTTGATTAGATTTTGGGAGGAACTATTTTTTGATTGATCTGGTCAAGGACACGAAAAGGTTGAAATTAATTAAAAATGTAGAGGTGGCGAAGGTATTCGCTGTGTTAGTGCCCGTCGTTCTTATTTTTGGCATGGAATGTACATTATTGTTTTCTCTCAGACGCGCATTGACGAAATAGACTACAGCAAGCCAGCAGAGGGTCAAGTACCTGTTCCTGTGGAGCAGCACTGGAGGAAGCACACTTTGTCCACTGTAGGTGGAAATGACATGTCAGAGGTGAGCAAACAATAACAGTTTAACGGTTTAGTGATCATATTTAGTCAAAAAGAGTTTGATTTAATTAACTCTTTGATTATCGTTCATCTTCTCTTTTTCTCATCTTCAGGTGAAACTCCAGTACAGAGCTGTTATTGACCACACTTTGGATCAAGAGGAGTGTGCCACTGTCCCCCCAGCAGTTAGGTCTTACTAAGAGCGTTGAGATCTTACTAAGAGCTTTGAGATCTTACTAAGAGCTTTGAGGTCTTAAATGGGGCTTCTAACTTCTCGTACGATTCATGAAACCATCTTGAGAAAAGCGCTACAGGATGAACCTTATCGGGATATCAATAGAATTGATTTATTAATTCCATGAAGAGAAGTAGCTCTTGCACAGAGTAGTAATTACTAGGGTAAGTTCAGAGTATTGGACGTGTTCACATTTTCGATCATATAGAGAAAAATATATTAATTATAATTTATCTCGTTATTTTAATTAATATATAGTCCTATATGATCGAAAGGGTGAAGCCGTCCGATGACTCTGAACTGACCTAACAGATAGTTACTAGTTATATTAGGTTGCTATATGAAATGATAGATTTAGCAATTATTTATGCGATACTAGTGCTTGATAGGCTTATAGTTTAATTTTCTCTCTTTTGACAAGTTTGATCATTTTAATTCTGCTGCTGAAAAAACAGTTCGAAACATTGGCTGGCTGATACCTCATTTTTTGTTTAATTTATAAACCGAATCTATTTTTGCTTTTATTTCTTTATATAATGTATGAAAGATTGTAAATATGTTAAACTATTCAATGTTAACTACGGTATATTTTAAATATATTCGCCAAATAAAGTTTGGTGGAAGAATTGTTTGACTTATTCTTTCCTTGGGAGTTACAGACTGTAATAGATTTTATGAATATAATACTCTCATCTATTGGTACAGTAAAGGGCCGTACACACGCAGTTTTTTTTAAAGTCTTTTCACCAGACTTTTTTTGCTATGCTCCTCCTATTTTTTCCACGAGAATATATGAAAAGACGATAATTATTTATTTTAGTTGGTATCCATGATACCAGAGGGTATCATGGATACCAACTAAAATAATAATTATATAGTTTTTTTTAATATTTTCGTGGAAAAAGTAGGAGTAGCTTAGCAAAAAGTCTGGTGGAAAGACTTTAAAAAACCTAACGTGTGTACGGCCCTTAGTATTAAATGTTCATGAAGACTATTTCACGAGCACTATACTTGATATGCTGTAAATTGTTGTCGGGATAAATTTTCAACAATATTCAAAAGAATTTCATTTCTTTCTAGTTTTGCGAATGGGTACGGACAAAATCATACTTTCGCTAAAAACTATACATGTATATTTAATCAGATGAATTCATAAAACATATTTTTCACATGTTAAAATATATGGCACTCTAGCAGTACAGTTATGGTAGAACATAATCTAACCAAATTGAATGAATAAATTATACCTAATTATTACGTTTAGGAATTTTTTTACACTATTATAGATTTTGTGAAAATAAACTATATTTTCAAAGAATAAGTTTCAAGTTCTCTTACAGATGCACAATTTTGATCATTTAAGAAAATTATAATTGAATATTTTAACTCATTTTAGTTTATATTCATCCCTACAAACAAGAATCTGTCGATTGGATGGAATTCGATATTCCAGCAATCGAAAAGAAATTGAATCGATATACATTGTTTATAGGGATAATACTTGAAGAATATCATGAGTACTAATTAAAATAACTAGGTAAAAGGTTAATAATGTATTTTTTCTATATGATCGAAAGTTTGTGATATTTTTATTAGGCTATAGATACATTGTTTTGAAAGTACTGGGGACAAGATCATATAAAATGTGCTCAAATTGTTAGTGAAATCTGAACAAAAGAATATAGGTAATACCTATTAAACAGATTTATACAGGATTCCAAATATATATTCTCATTATTAAAAAATCTCCCGGCTTCGTAACCACTGAAGAGAACGTGGAAAAGATCATCATTGAATAATCTTCATTGTTTCTCGCCTGTTTTTCTGGGTAAAATACACGTGAATTCTTGATAAGTGAAGATGTGTTATCCACCTGAATCTAGTTACCTATTTAGGTTTCATTATTTTTTATGAAAATACTATTATCTATTGACATATGTTAGGATTGTTACTTTTACAATTCCCTGTCAATAGTTAAAATCTAAGTTATGAGGAACTATGCTATGAAAGTCTGATGTAACAGTAGCCAAGTTTTCATATCTCTCCTGGTCCACCGTCCAGACTCCAGAGATTAGGATACCGTACCAGAATACCTGCCAGCGATATTGTGAAGTGTAAGTATTTCTAATAGGTACTAAATAATTAGATATGTATCAATATAATTATAAGCTTCCTATAGAAACCCAACCATCATTTTCATGTTTCAAAGTCACTCTGGTCTCTGGCAAAATTCTGGCTTCTGCATAATGTGTCTTCTCGGACTTCTCCCACTGTGGGAGATGACACATTATTTGTGGATTAATCCTGTGCCCAACTCTTATTTAATTTCTTTTTTTTCCATGTTATTTGCTGTGCCCAAGCCAGAGTGGAATAATAACTCATTTCAGATTGACTAGTAACTCTGTTAGGAATTTAGAATTAACAAAAATTGCTCATTTTAACCCTATAATATCCAGAAATCAGTAAATTATTTTATAAATTTCAACTCCGCAGTGAAAACTAATGTAAAATAAGTCATTTATGCTTCACAATTGGCCAGACTGTATTTCATGGTAATTTCCACCGAATTGTCGGTGGAATTTTTATATATTCAAAATAATATTCTGACAAAGTCGGTGGATTTTTAACTATTTATTCCTATGCTACCATTAATTTTCGGTGGAAAAATGGGTAAAATGTTGGTGGATCAGCCAAATTACTGGAAATTAATGGTGGATTTTTTCAGCTTTTTCAAAAAGTCAGTGGAATCCTGTGCACTAAATACAGACTGGACAATTGGGCTTGTTGTGATGATAAACATCACTAATGGGAATGCATGAAGTTAGGAGTAACTCTGTTAGAATTTATGTTTTCCAGTCTGGTGCCCAAGCAGCCCAACCAGACTGCAAGAACTGGTAAAGTGTTCTCCAAGAAATCCTGTATTTTGACTTCTGTTACCAGTAAAATTACTAAAATACTTGTAAATTTAGGAGAAAATTAAGAATTGTTCACACAGAAAATGTTAAAAATGTCCCATATTCTGCAGACTGGGACTGCCCAAATCCCTATTTAGTATTTATGTATAAAAAATGATGATACCAATCCTGTGTCTGGGTCTGGCACAGTCTGTGGACCTGGACCAGACTGCAGGAACTGGTAAAATCACCAAGTGTTCTCCAAGAAATCCTCTATTTTAGCTTCTGTTCTCATTAAAATACATGTAAATAAATTGGTAACAAATCACTACCTTAAGATGTACATTAATAACTTAACTTAAGATGTACATTAATAACTTAACTTAAGATGTACATTAATAACTTAACTTAAGATGTACATTAATAACTTAACTTAAGATGTACATTAATAACTTAAGGGGACCGCCCCCCGAAGAAATATCATAATTTTATCATTATTTTTTATTGTTTAAATAGTTGCTTTATAACCTTCTTATAGTGTGTGCAAAATACCAGAGGTCTCATATAACTCTAACCCCCTGGGGAGAGGAAGATAGGGAAAAGTGGGCCAGGGGGGTAGGGAGTCAATATGTACTCTAAAAACCATCTCTCAGCTAATTATAATTCGTAATAATTAATTATATCGCTATATCTTATATCTAACATACCCGTGTAGCACACCCACACCAATGAATGCAAAGAGAGATTAGTCAGTGTTCCCCAAACCTTCGAAGTGGATGGATGCTGCATGTCAGATCATCAAACTTTGAAAGGAAATTCCTACTAATTTTGATATCTACAAATCTTGTAATTCAAAACATCCCACCTGTTTTTAGGTTGAAGCTAGAGCATTGCGGTTTTTTGCATTTGATACTCCATAATGATATCTACAATATGATTGCCTTCGATTTTTGATTTTCGAATTTGTTGTAGAAAATTTTTTCCGACAAAATTTTATTTTCAGAAATTTTGGTTTACTTTTTATGAAAAAGTCGAAATTTAGAAAACCCATTCGAAAATCAGAAATCGAAGTCAATCATATTGTAGATATCAGTATGGTGAATCGAATGCAAAAAACCGCAATGCTCTAGCTTCAACCAAAAAACAGGTGGGTTTTTTTTGAAAATGGTTCGAAATTTGTTCGAAATTCGAATAACTCGTTTTCTATGGGTCTAATCGAAAAAATGTCAAGAACAAAACCGATAGATAATTCAATTTAATATATACATATAAGGTTTCAGAACCATAACTTCAATAATAAATTTTTTTCAAAATTTTGGGGGTGGTCCCCTTAATTTTGGGTGGTCCAAGAAACAGTGTTCATTGGACATGTTCAAGACAAAGAAACGAAACATGTTCAGTTCAAAGATTTATTTAGGTAAGTATGTAGTGTGAAGCTCATTACACATTGGAATTGGAAATTAGGTAGTTTGAACTATTATATTATTACATATTGTGTATGTAAGCCACCTAACTAGTCTAATTTACTTAGGTGTAGTTTGTAGGTTAACTGGAAATGTGTTATGATTTTATGAATGGTGTATCTTTGTTCTGTGTTACCATTATTCATAGGTAGGTATATCTATTTGAGAAATCCTTATAAAATATTCAATCAATATACCTAGACCATCGAATATAGGAAGATATCTGCTTCACTTCTCCTTACTAGTTTGAAGTTATTGGTAGATGGCAGCTAATACATATTCACATTATATCAGTTTGTATCTTTTATGTACGTTTGTAATGTATGACATCACGGTATGCCTCTCTGATTGGCTGGTATCAGTGGAATGCCTCTCTCTGATTGGCTTGTATCATTGGTATGCCTCTCTCTGATTGGCTGATAAGCTCCCCCTCAATTATTACGTTCCCTCCAGTGTTCAAATAACAGTGAAACATTTATTTATTTAAACTTATCATCCCTTAACATCTTCCTATATTAATTTATATTGGCTATAGCCTATATTCAATGGTCTGTGGCATTCCCATCAGGCATCAGCCTAACCTGGAAAAAAGAGAATTGTTGCTAATAATTTTTGTATTGCCTTGCTTTATAATCAATTCAATACACATAAAAGATACCTAACCTGGCTAGCTATCTCATAGAAATCTAGTACCTAGGTATGTGTAACGTCTAACATGTTCCTACCTATAGAAAAAGGGTCTATGGATAATGTATCCTTATTTTAATGGTGACAGGCGATTTTTCTTGGCTATCTCTGGCGATTTTTTATTATTAATTTATGGCGATTGCCCAGCCATACACTATTACCTGGCACAAAATGGTCTAAGGAGATGCACATGCATCAGACATGAAGCAATGAGCATAAGAATGTTTTCAAGAGTAAAATCTTCATTAGGAAGTCAAATTTCTCCTTTTAACTTTTAAAGTACCTTAAATGTGGCGACCTGGATCTATTTTCTCACCAAACTGCCGACTTTCCTACCACACTTTGAAACATGGTCCCACAGTGATTTTGATTTGAGATCTGACTCTCAGCCAGTCTGTATTTGGTGCACAAAATCCCACTCACTTTTTCAAAAAGATGAAAAAATCCACCGTAAATTTGGCTGATCCACCAACATTTTCCCAATTTATGATATTTATCAACCGTAGAATTAATGGTAACTGTAACATAGGAATAAATAAGCTAAAATTCCACCAACTTTGCCAGAATATTGTTTGCAAGGGAGGGGGGGGGGGGGGAATTCCACTCACATGTCGGTAACTTGGTGGAAACTGTGGAATTTAGTCAATTTACCATGAAATATAAACTGGACTCTCAGTAGAAGTTTCAAACTTTCAGAATCTCCTGCAGCTAAATTAATAGTATCATTGTTACATAGGAATTAATTCAATATCTCCTGCAGATATATACAATTTCTTAAGTTGGGGGCTCAGTTTTGCAAAAGTATATGCCAACATTTGATATCTATTCAAATGAATAGATTACTCATATAATGCTCATGTGAACCATACGTGGTCACCACCCAGGTAATAAAGCATACATGTCCAAACTCGCCATTTTAATGGCGAGCGTGTGACAGTTATTTTGAGACCTCTGACCTTGTATTGCAAATGGCGAGAAATATCAATTTTTCTCCTATGCTATAATTTTATTTTGGAGAGAATTTATGATAATTGAATCACTTTGAAGAGAAATTTGGTAATTTTTGGAGAGAGTTGGAGACACAAATGGAATGCTATTTTACTCAGGTCACCACCCAGTTTGTATTTGATGCACTGAACTCCTCTGACTTTTCAAAAATCTGAGAAATATCTGCCAACATTTTTCATCAATTTGTCTAGTCCTCCAATATTTTTCCAGTTTCCCCTCCAAAAATTAATGGTAATATAGGAATTAATTGCTAAATATCCTCCGACTTGCAGGAATTTTTTTATTAGAGAAATTGAATATCTGCTGACATATCAATGAAATTTATCTCCAAATGGCTAATACAATCTGAGTCACCAACTGTGGGTCACACTTATCTATTTTGAGTGTGATTAGTGTATTCTATAATTCCAATAGTATAATATTAAAATGCACACTTCAAGATACATAAATCTTTTAGATTTTTGTGACATGAAACTGTTAAGTAGTTCACTGTATCTGCTAGTTTGCTTTACTCAATGTACTGCACACTTCATGATTGCTCAATGACCTGGCAGGGGCATGCCCATTATACGTATTTATGTTGTTATATTTGAAATGAATGCCAAAGGTACCTTTCCACTTTTCAGACCTATCTGAAAATTAATTGGGCTATATCTCGAAAACGAAGAGTTTCTCAACAAAAAGTATTCATGAAAAATATCTTAAAATGGCTTATTTAACCTATTGATAGTGTCAAATTAACAAAAATCCTGATAAAGATAGAAATATTTAAAAAAACGTGATCCACAGGAGAAACCTCCTGTGAGTCTCACCTGCCGTTTGCATTTCTTTCTCCAGTTTTGTCGCCATGTTTCAAAGTGTGGCAGGAAAGTCGCCAGATTAGTGAGAAAATAGATCAAGGTCGCCACATTTTGAACAAGAAATTGAACTTGCTACTGAAAATTTTACACTTAAAACATCCTTATGTATCACCAGTTTGTAGAATATGGGACATTTTTAACATTTTCTGTGCAAACAATCTTTAATTTCCTCCTATATTTACACCAGGTAATAAAGCAAATCCAAACTCGCCATTTTAATGGCGAGTTTGTTGCAGTTGATTTGAACCATTCAATTACAAATGACGTGAAATATCCTATTTTCTCCAATGCTACTACATTATTTTTGAGAAAATTTATGATAATTTGATCATTTTGTGAAGAAATATGGTGAATATTGGAGAGACAAATGGAGAGTTTATGAGCCATACTATTTTACTTGGTGTTTACATGTATATTTACTGAGAACAGAAGCTAAAATAGAAGATTTCTTGGAGAACACTAGACTAGTTCCTTCAGTCTGTATGCACCATGTTTGATGCATGTTTATCTCTTGAGACCTAGCCAGACTGCAGCAACTAGTAAACTGTTCTCCAAGAAATCCTCTATTTTAGCTTCTGTTCTCAGTAAAATGCATGTAAATAGAGGAGGAAATTAAGGATTATTCACACAGAAAAGGTTAAAAATATCCCATATTCTGCAGACTGGAGACCTAGATTAATAAAGCATGACCAAACTTGCCATTTTAATGGCTAACCCAAAGTGGGCTCTCCTCTCATAAATCTCCTCTCCATTCTCTCTGCTGCTCTTTCTTTTACCTCCTGTCCACTCATCCTCTCTAGCTCCTCCACTTCTATTCCATCCCACTCCATGTATTTCTTTGTCCTATTCCACCACCTGACTTCACCTCATGTTATTCAACACCCTCTTCACCAGCTCATTCTCTCCTTGCGTCTTCCTCCTCGCATACTTCAACTTACCCCTCACCCAGTTTGTATTTGGTGCACTGAACTCCTCTCGACTTTTTCAAAAATCTGAGAAATAGCTGCCAACATTTTTCATCAATTTGCCTAGTCCTCCAACATTTTTCCAGTTTCTCCTCCAAATATTAATGGTAATATAGGAATTAATTGCTAAATATCCTCCGACATTGGAGGAATTTTTTTATTAGAGAAATTGAATATCTCCTGAGATATCATTGGAATTTACCACCAAATACAATCTGGCCCTTCACCATCCTGCTCTTCATTGTTTCAATTCCGATATCTCCTCTCATTGCTGCCACATATGCATACTTTGGCGACTCAAAAAATATTCCACATTGCCATATTCTCCTGCCTCTGTAATTTTTCTATCTCACATATACCACCTCCACTCCATATAATAGACTTGCCAACACCACTGACTTCCAGTACACCTTTCCCACCACCACCCTATGACAGCTCTTCTCTAAGGTGCCTCACTTCCAAAGTTTACCATCGCTAGTATAACAAGCACTTGCAAACTGTCCTGCCTTAGGCAATTTACACTTTACATAGTATTCACTCTTTGAAAATACAAAATGGCCTTAGACTCTCGTAAAAAAATACTGCATCCACGTACTTAGTCTCACGCTGCTTCCGCTACTTGACTCAACCACATCTGGAATGGGATAGTGATGAGATGATACCAAGATTCTTAACAATTCTGATATGATTCCGATTCTATCCAAATGAACCTGTTCCTGATACCTGTTTATTTTTTATTTTGGCTAGATATTTAGCAACCTAATGGTGCCTTACAAAGTACCATATTAAATCTTCCAATTGATTAATAATTTCATAAGTTAATTTGTACTCTGTAGTGTGTGTATGTAGGCTCAAACTTATATGGGAAAGCCAGAAAGGTTTTATTGAAGCTCTTAGCTCTTTTAACACATTAGTTTTCATTTTACTGATTAATCAAAGGTCTTCTCCAGGCTCCGTAAGAAATAGTTTATTACATAATATTGTAGAACTAAAATATGGTCTAGGATCAATAATTTGCAAACTGCATAAAATTTAGTTCAGTATATATTTTTCTATATGCTTATAAAGGTTTTAATACTCTGTGTGCAACCATTTTACGAAACACTAATATGTTGCTGAAGAAAGTGTTTGTACACTTTTTTTCTATTTGAATTTTATAAACAAACAACGTATGTTCAATCTTTATTTAAGATTTATATTGTTTCCTGAAGAATTGAAACGTTTCTATAATAAGTTTCTTTAATTTTATAAATTTACAGGAATATTTAATAGTGAAATAAAATGTCTGATAAGTCTGAAATATATTTAATTTTATTGAAATTACGGTACAAGATATTATTTAACTAGTTACTAACTTATTAGGCAGTATTGTGTTTGACTTTATCTAGAAATACATACACTACATTTTAAGTTAATACAGGAGATATATACGTATTATATATAATACACAAATAATCGTTTTAGGTATCGGAATCGCCCTCAAATTATGGAACTCCGATTCCCGATACCTTGAAAAATCACGATTCTCCGATTATTCCGATACAATTCCGATTAATCGTCCCATCACTAGAATTGGGTTCTAGGTCCTTTCGCCGAAAGCACATTCGCTGTACAACACTTTCGCCTAAAAAATGACAATTATTACCTGATTAAGGTATACTTATTTTACAGTAAGACAAGTAAAGTATAGCTACATTTTGCCACTATCAAACTCCCTCAGCCGTACAGCTACCCTAACCTTAGGTGGACAATATATCTTTATATTTATAGAGTAGCTATAGTGTTTTTGAAATTTTTGGCCTAAAGTGTTGTGCGTCGAATGTGTTTGTGGCGAAAGGACTAGTCACCCTGGATTGGCCACCTTGCAGTGAACATCCGTTTGGGTAATTAAATCTTGCTAGTAAAATATCAGTCCAGTTGATTAAGACTGCCAATCAATGCAATATGCATGTAATTAGGCACTTGCGATATTGTGATTTTCATTATAGAAATGTAACAATGAATGACCACAGGCGCTGTCTTAGGCAGGAGATTCAGGATGTCACGTGAGATATCTGAGAAATAGAAATCCATTTTCTCATTACTTCATTTTCGATTTTAGTTGTTTAATTTTTAGGTGTTTTGTGTAGCCTAATTAACCCTTAAAACTGACTGAGGAGTTTGAGCTTGACAAGATTTTATATTAGCGATAAAATATTTGTACACGATTTAAATGATAAGATTTCATGACTTTTTTTCATTATATATATATTTGGAAATGATCATACTCTAATTTTTTCTCATATGCCAACAAGAACTTTATGCCAAGCATGAATGTGAATATAATTTTATAATTCACTGAGAATATGTGTGTGTGACTTCCTCCATAATACTCCCGCAAGACACAATTGCACATACATATACATAGTTGCCAGTTGTCGCTACACACCAAGCAATGGATTAGAAGAGGAAATAAATGAATGATTAGTATTTCAATGTTCTTCATTTATCACAATTAGCAGAATATTTGCAATTAATTGTCCTTGGAATAACAGTGACTTGGCAAACAACTCATGTACACACTTCCTTTAGATATGGCACCTCCAATTTCACCCTCACTGCAAGTGTAATGTACACATTTCATACAGAATACATTCAATGTAATAACTTTGTTCCTATCAATCGTGGGTATATAAAATTTCGCACAGTACATTTATAAGATAAAAGCTGCGAACTGAAAAAAAAATCATACAATTCAAGCCACTGGTTTTCTAAATATCAAATGTGTAGCGAATCCTACGCACTCAGTCTTTTAGAGATCTAAATTTTGTCACAGTCTGATTAGGGTTAAGGGAGTTTCAGCACATTGTGCCGATTAAGGGAAACCTCTAAAGTATTATTTCAACTATAGATATGCATTAAGTAAACCTTATTATGATTTGTTTATAATAAAAAAGAAATTAACTCATGAAGACTGTGTTCCAACCAGCCTCAGTTGACCAGGAGTCCTACCACTCGATAGGCGGTAGGACTCCTGGTCAACTGATAACCTCCTCTCTCAATTGGAGGGAAACCTCATACCTATGAAGGTGGAAGCTGCCATGGTAATTTTGATATAAAATATTCAAAGTTTCAGATCATTTTAATTCAGAATTGCTGATAAAGAATGTCAAAAATATTTTCCCTATATTTCGAACTGACTAAAGTGACAACTCTATAACTTTGCAATGATTTACCATTTTAGCTGATTTGGGTATTGACTATATAAATAAAATCAGTCCCCCAGAATGCAGATTGAAATAATTCTTGTAACTGTATGAATAACTTCAAATAAAATTCTCCTCAATCAAACTAACAATTGCATTTTTTCTTTCCAGGTTGTCTTCATGATCATGCTGACTGTAAGTGCATCCAATTCAATTGAGAACCATGCTCCCCATTCAATGCCTGTCAGATCTATAGATGAATCAGTTGAGCAGAAACATGAAGAACCGAAAGATAAGGAAGAACCCATGGGTGAACCTATTGCATCTTATGTAGTGTTTGATGAAAATCAATCTGATGAAGAAGAAGATGACAGAGGATCTTATCATGCAGAAGATGAACCTTCATCTTTTCACAATAACTTACGTACATTTTCACACCAGTCTCCTCTGGTGAATGATTCAAATGTAATACGGTCTCAAATTGCTCATACTTACTCCCCTTTCATTTATAACCAGCAGCTGCCTAACCATTCTCAAAATTCAAACATACCAGTTAGTTTTGTTCATCAACCTGTTCACGGTGAAGAGCAACATGTTCGTCTTCACACTGTGCAGCCAGATGATCCTTCCTCTCATGAATCTCATCAAGTACCAGATCCTCATTGTCAACAGCCTGGTTCAGGAGCGTCAAAACCAGATCATTTTGTTCAACATCCACATCCAGATGAGCAGTCCGATCATCCAGGTAATCTTCATGAGCTACATGTGCAATTGGTTCATCAGCAGAGGTATCATTCTGCAGAATCTGGGCATAGTACACCGCAAAATGGGCATTTCAGTCCTTCAATTCACGATACAGGAATTTTGACTCGGCAGCCGTATCAAATATCTCGGCAACCAGTTAGAGTTTCTCAGCAACAGTTTCAAATTTCTCAGCAACCACTACAATTTGCCCAACATCCAGCACAAATTGTACAGCCTCCAGTTCAAGTTGTACAACCTCCTGTTCAAGTTGCACAGCCTCATGTTCAAGTTGCCCAGCCTCATGTTCAAGTTGCCCAGCCTCATGTTCAAGTTGCCCAGCCTCATGTTCAAGTTGCCCAGCCTCATGTTCAAGTTGCCCAGCATCCTGTGCAAGTTGCACAGCATCCTGCACAAGTTGCACAGCATACTGCAAAAGTTGCACAGCATCCTGCACAAGTTGCACAGCATCCTGCACAAGTTGCACAGCATCCTGCACAAGTTGCACAGCATCCTGCACAAGTTGCACAGCATCCTGCACAAGTTGCACAGCATCCTGCACAAGTTGCACAGCATCCTGCACAAGTTGCCCAGCATCCTGTACAAGTTTCTCAGCAACCAGTTTATTATAGCAGTGAACCATATCATCACATCCAACAACCATTAATGTTTCGAGATAATGTAGTGAACAGTCCAATACAATCTTATGGGAGTGATGTAATTCAAGATCAAAATGTTAGACAAAATCTTGCTAGAGTTTTCCATCCATCTGCTATGTTGAAAGAGCCTCCTAATCCATCATATCGGGTTTTTGGTGATGTTAATAGAGATAGGATGATGCCTCCTAACATCCCTCTCCAAATCCCAGTTACTGAGAAAGCTCAAGTTCTAATTTATAAGATTCCTCAATCTAATAATTTATTTGATGGTGGAAATATTGTCCAGTCACAATGTATGCAGAGGAATCCTTTAGAAGAAATAGCTGAAGAGCGAAGGAAATTAGATGAATGGAAAGCTGCTTTAGGAAAACGAGAAAAGAGCATTCAACGGAAAGAAGCAATTTTGAGTAAGATGTACGAGTCTGCTGTTACTTCAAATTGTACTACAACTTTGATAGATGATTGGTGTTCTGAAGATGACATTGGGGTTGAATCGGAACTGGGGCCATGGCGCAGTACTGAATTACCAGCAACCCGTCAAACTATTAAATTAGAAAATGATATTCCTCCAATTGATCCCAAGAAGATACACCGAACTTACAGTCGTAAACGAAAAAAACCACCACCTTTGAATAAAATTCAATCAAATTTTTGCTCAGTTTCTCCTGAATCTATTGATTTGCCTTCAAGCATTCCAAGAACTGTGTGCAATGGAGATACAAGCGTCACTATTGTTCCTATCAAGAAAGACGACACATGTTTTGAACCTTTTCCTACGGCTAGAAGAATAGTTGACAGTGAACACTCCTGGCCATCCATTGCACAGAGTAAGGAGATCCCACGAACCAGTTCATTTTCCCCAATTCAAGTTGACACCAAAGACTTTACAAATACTGAAAACAAGATCAAATTTGGATGGCATAAACCTGATGTAAAATCTAGAACCAAAGAACTGATTGGTAATACAAACATTAGCTACCAGGTACATTCAGAACACATCAATGCTTCTCCCATTAATGCAAGTACACCTAATCATTTAAAATCAATGTTCCAGAGGAATGAATCTTCTACTTCTGATGGTTTTCCATTTGCCCATTACATTCAAAATATAGCTCCAAGAAGTAATGGAATGAATGTCAATCCTTTGCCTATTGAAAATTACAGTCAGTCACCAAAATCAGTTGCATTTTCTCCTATTCGGAATAGTGCATTTGGTGAAAACAGAAATACTAGCTATGAATCTTCACGTATTCTTCTTCTGAAAACTCCCCCAAAAGTAATTAAAGTCATCAAATCACCTATATTTAATGATGGTACTGTGTTCCAATTCATTTCTAGATCAGAAGCCAATGTCCAGACCTCTGTTGCGAGTATTCAAAGCTCAACTTTATTTGATAACAATATATCTCAAAATTGTATCAAAACTCCCGAATCTGAAAATATTAATGCATTTTCAAATGACATGAAACAAGAAGAAATTTCTAATTTTGAATTGGTGAAAGGCTCTCTTGACCAAAATTTAATTTTTCCAAACAGCAATCAATTCGGAATGATTGATTCTGAAGCACATTCTATAAATATCAGTGACTCTCCTAGCACTCCAGCAGCCCATTTTGAACCACCCGTTACCGATCAGCAAACTATCTTAGATGATGGGTCTGAACAGGTTTATCGTGAATTGTCTAATAATATAGCTTCTTTCAAAATAAATAGCGTCAAGGATCAAGCCACATCACTTGACTGTAATGGTGATGTGGGATTACCTTGTGATGAATTTGAGCATATACCTGATAATCTTGAACATATGGTTGTGGATTCTTCTGAATACATTCCTACTGAATTAGATTCTACAGCTTTGGAGGTATCTGACGCTACCAACTTGGCAACACCACATGATAGTAAACTAGAATCCTCCTTATCTGATGACCAGCATATGTCAGACTACGATCCCATGGAAGATACTCCTTGTAGAAAGAAAAGAAAAATTACTAAAACCCGTAAAAAGACCCCCAAACGAAAGAACAAAGGGAGAGTCGGATCAAAGAACGTTAGTTTGTTGAAGTTGGGTGATTATTCAGGTATGGACACTGTCTGTGGTAAATGTTCTGATGATGTAATTTATCATGGAGAAGACTTTTTAGTTCATATTGTTACTAAACACAACGGTGTAGCTAGGCCTAAAGGGAAATCACAAGAATTCACTAACACTGAACAAAGAGTAGCATTCACTGCTGCTCTGGGCTTCAGGAAATTCTTATTATGTCTGGAATGTGGTGTTAAATTTAGATCCGTGAATGGTTTTGAAGGTCATATAAGATTTTGTGGCAAGGATCCTAAAGAGAGAATATTCTTTTGTGATTATTGTAAAGGTCCGTTTACTTTTTTTACACTAAAAGTTCATAGTAGAACATGCAATAAACAATCTTCCAACGAAGAAACCATCCAAGAAAATAAAGAGATTTTATTTTCTCCTTCCGGAAGACCATCTAGAAAAGCTAAACGCGATTTTAATTTAAAAATGAAGATACTGTATGACGACTGCAAAGTTGATGATGATGTTGCTGAATCTGCTACTCAGGATGAAGCTTATGAAATTAGTAATGATGAAGAGTTTGATGAAGATGAAGAATTTCTAGATGACTATAACAGTGAAGAAGAGTCTAAAAATGAAATGAGAACATCTAATAGACATACACGAATCTTGTCCAAATTAACAGAGACGTTTAGTGCTGATAATATTTCTTTTGAATTAACCAATCATTGGGAATCTATGATTGAATTAGGAAATAAATTGACATGTTTCTATTCAGGATGTGAATATGTTTCTTCAAATCTGCAAGACTATAAAGATCATCTATTGCAATGTTCGTTCACTGTAGAAGGTTTGCTTACATGTTCACTATGCCCAGATGTTCCACAATCAGAAACAGCTATTCTTGATCATTTGTTCAGAAATCATCCTGATAGTGCAAAAGATAGAATAATTTCTCAAATTGGACGAAATAGAAAGCATACCATCCCTCTAGAAGAGCAATTCATTGTTGGGAGCATCTTAGAAGCTTTCACAGTTGGTTCTGAAGAAAACAACCTTAAAAGTTACAGGACTGATGTTTCTGAATGGTCGACTCTAAATGAATCTGTTGAAAGTTCTAAATCTAATTGTCTGATATGCTTCTCTGGGTCAGATGAAAAACAGATACTAGAGGGTAGTAAAAGTAAATGTATAGGTGACGATGTTTACATAAATGTCTGTGGTAATATAACTGCTTCAGATTGGTGTCCGAATCAAAGAAATCAAGATAAAGAATTTATAGCTGTCGCAGTTAGTAAATTTGGCAACTCCACAAGAAATGTCTTACAAATATGGTTGAGCAATGATAATGAAATGTTTTTGCAATATTCTATAAGTCATTCATTGGGAGACATAAACTGTATCCAATGGTGCCCATTGAGAGATTGGGGAGAGCATCATATAGGAGCCATTGCATTATCTAGCGCTTCATCCCCTTCTATACATGTGTGGATCTTGCCTGAGCCTGGTCTCATGGCGGATGTGTCCCCAGATAAGATTTACCATAAGAAACCCGATATCATTTTTGAATATGATGGAGATATTAGAAACAGTGCTTTCAAAATTCAGTGGCATTTAAAAGAGAACAACATCGTTCAAATCGCAGCAGGTACAAGTGATGGACTACTTATAATTTGGGAAATTTCATCTGAGAAAACGAACTCTTTGTTCGATGGTGAGATTATTTTTCCCAAAAGCATGACTAGATGTCATAGAGGCGCAGTCAAAGGTATATCTTGGAACTCTAATCCGTACTTCTCTTGCCTAAGCACTGGTGGTATGGATCACAATCACATCATTTGGATGTTAGAAGGAGAAGCTGATTGCATCTCTAACGTTAGAAGAGATTTCGTCAATGATACTACCTGGACAAAAAATGCCACAACATCAATGGTAACCTTTGACGATTGTACGAAAGACGGATCATCAACAACAGCATTCAGAGAATGTGATTATATGGGTAACAGTAATATTTCACATTGCAAAACATCAGGAATTGCTGTGAGAATGGCTTCTAGTAATTTTCAATACACCATTGCAGTTATAACTGACACAGGTAATGTTCAGCTTGTGTTTTGCCGTGATCTTCATAGAATTTCTTACGATAAGGGATGGAAGTACGTGATTCACACTTATGGCACAACTACCAAAAAATTATCTTCACCTGATGCCAAAGAAGTCATTGTTTTCGATTCTGAACCAGTTGAACTAAGAGTAACAAGAGATACTACTTCGTCTGCGTTACAAACTAAAACCAAAAAGTCTTCTGCAACCTCGAAAGATAAAATAGACCAATATTTCAATAGTTCAGAAATCAATCAACCAACCACTCTGTGCTTCAGTTCAAATTACAGATCACAGAATAAGCTGTTCGTGGGCTATCAGAACGGTGTGGGTAGAATTATCAACTCTAAATGTCCATACAGTTAGTGCCTTTCTTATCCTTACAAAATTCATCTAGTCTTTATTTATAATGTGTAAATATAAGATGTAGTTGAGTATTGTACATTTTAGTTAAATTCTTAGCGGTTAATTGTAACTGTTACGAAAGTTTCAGGTTAGAAGTGAACTACTAGTGACAATCGATGCGTTGCTTTCTGAGAAATGTCCCTAAAGTGTTAGCAATGGAGGTAATAGTCAGTCTCATCTCTGTCGCTGGTAGTATGCTTCTTGCCTTAACATAGTACAAATTTATTTGCAAAATGCTCCTTCATTTTCTTCTAGTAGAGCTTAATTTAATTACATATATCTTCAGTGCTACTAACTATTTTAACTGACTAATTGTTGATTTTATTGTTATTGAGTGTACCTTTGCATCTTTTAATTAGCAACATGACCAGTTGTTGTTACCTTATGCATAATACTTTTTTAATTTGTTGTACTATGACTGTATGTGTGATAATTTTTTTGGCATTTTAACTTTTCTGATTCTTTTAGGATTTTTTGAATTTGACTGGGATAAATTGTGAATTACTGAACTTAAAGTGCAAATAATGTTTCATTGGAAAACATTCATTGTGTTTCCAATATGTTTTCCAAAAAAATTTCCATTATGTTATTAATAAAAAATCACATCAGACTATGAAAATGAAATTATATGCATTGTGGAGAGAACAGTGAATATATTTCGGTCTGTTATTTTGGATAATGACTTATTGACATTTTCATCCGGCCATTGAAACGTTACCTTATTCGTATTTCATATCCTGATTATAATATTTAAAATATCTTTCAGGCGCTAGGTTCTATTTAAAGGAAATTGCTAGAGATTGTTTTAGGTAACGAAAATCGTACCTTAATTCTTAACCTCGCGTTACATTTTTTTTAATATTTAATTTCCATTGTGTAAATTTATTAATCCTGCTTCCTCTATAAAAGATATTTTAATTAGTCTTTAAAATATTTTGACTAGTTGGATATAATTTTTGTAAATAATTTTTTTTTTGCGACTCCAAGACTAGAGGTTAAGTGGTAGTATTTTTGTGTTTCGCGTAGGAGTCTTTTAGCGCAGTGGTTACGATGTTCACTTACAGTGCTGCAAGCGGACGTTCAATTCCTTTTCCATGCTCACGTATTTTCCTTTCACCAACTATCCCTATAGTAATGTCACTGACTTTTATTTTACTTTTTATTAACGGATTGCCTTGTATTTTTAATAATCTTTCTGTTTATGGAATTAAAGAGACCTGTTAATAAATTAATTTTTCTATACTGTTTTTTAATTGATTTTGAACGGTAGTTATTTTTTGCGTACCACACGAATACTTCACATATTTTCGACTGACTTTTATTATATCAGTTTTTGAAAAATTAATTTTAAAAACGAAATATTTTGTTACCAGTGCGGGACTCGAACCCACGAAGTTAGCGTGGGTGTGCGGCTCGTGTGGCGCTCTTACCACTGAGCCAGCGTGACCGATGTGTTGAGCGCAACAGATCAATACATACTCCTCTACAATATAAGTACACTACATATTTTCAACCCTTTCGGTAAAGATGTCAAATTCAATTTTTTGATATTGGAAACTTTAGAGTTTAGATTATATAGGATAAGTTCCGTTTTTTTGGACAGTTCCACTTTTTCGACTTTAAAAAAATATAAATTGATATAATTTGTTACTTTTTGAGAAAATTTTTTTATCTCAAAAATGTTAAATTATATTAATTTTCTGGTATGATTCAAAATCTGGAACTCTGATAAATCGGAGGTTTCCCTACAAAGATAATTTTCACTTTTTCAAATAGTGATTATCGTATCTAAAGGGTCAAATGTGTGTTATAATAATACATTTAGGTGTGTGTGTAGTTTTAAGTGAGTGGACTAAAGTATATACCTTTTGCATATTAATGATGTAATAGTAAGATGCTATTGTTGGATTTTAGAGAATGTTAAATATTGAAAATTAGGATATTTAATAAATTACGTTTGAAATTGATGTTAATTGATATAATGTTTTTTATTAAAAAGTTGTGTTTAAATTTGGTTGGTTGTTCTCTGAAAATGTTAAATATCATAATGTAGATACTGAACTTCAGGAAATGCTACATTTCTAAAAATATGGTAAAATTTTGTGAAAATGTATAAAATTTGATTTATAATGATTATGATGTTGGTTACTTATTTAAAAAAAAACTCATTAAATTTGACTTGAAATCAGGAGTATGATTATGTATAAATGTCAATTTCTATTTGTAACTTATGAAGACTTTCTGGGAATATTTATAGGTTGTCGACTGATTTTATTGCTATTCAAATATGTTCATTAAAACTGTAACCAAATATGAAATATATACAAATGTCATGACACTTGTCAACGATTTTGATGCAAGTAAATTGTACCTATAAAATATCATTATCGTTTTATTTGAAAAAAAAATTCTATGTATCCTTTTTACATAGTTATTATCATCTCATTCCTTGGTAAATGACTGTATTCACGGAGCTACTTTCTTTTCCTGACTGCTTCTTCCAAACCCTTGTATTTAATTTCCTTTTGACGTAAACATTAAGGCAGACATTAAACCCGGAATGTTAATTGTACCAAGGAATGGCCTTTGCATCCTAATCAGACGTTAAACCCCCTCTAAATTATAGTTTTCTCTACCCCAGGGGGGGGGGGGGGGCTATAACAGTAAAAGGCCTGAATTTTTAAGGGGAGGGGTAGCGTCCCTATTCCCAATGCTTTAAATTCTTTAATTTCTAGGACTGATATATCATGAATACTTTGACATGTGACAAATGGGTAGTATGAACAAAGATATTATACTACAACAAGATACACTACTCTCGAAAATTTCTGTTTCAAAAAGCGCCATCTGGATTTGAAAGCGGGAATTAGAGAAACAACAACATTTGGTGTTGTTTAATAATATTTTAACTTTTATTTCCTTCATTAATGAAGATTATTTTACTGGAAAACTAGATTACGTGCACTCGGTAGAACGCATACCTTCGCCGCCGCTTAGGCCCGTTCTCTCCCATAATTTAATAAACTGCTAAATTTAATAAGGCAAAATATGGTTCAATACTTTTTGAGTTATAAATTACCATGACCTTGACTGGGTCGCTCCCAAAATTTTACTAGAAGGTCACTGGACATTGACCAATCGTTTCCCCAAATTTCAGGCAATTTGGTTGAACACTTTTTCAGTTAAACGAATAACAAGATGGTAATAAACGACTGGTAAAATATGACCTTGCCGCATTCTGCGAAGGTAATTAAGCTTTACATCGGTAGAATAGATACAGCTGAATAAAATAGAAAAAGAGAGATGATCAACACCCAATGTTATTGTTGCTTTAGTTCCCCCTTTCAAATCCAGATGGCGCTTTTTAAAGCAGAAATGGTCGAAAGTAGTGTATCTTGTAGTACAGAGTGACACAAAAAAAGAGGGATGAAAGTAAACGCTTGTAACTCAAAAAGTAGAACACTAAGAAATATGAAATAAAAACCACAGGATAGAGTATATCTTCAAGATTCTTTTAATCTATAACAAATGTTTAAAATGGGTCCCCTGCTGCTCAACACACAAATTTATACGTTTCTCAAAATTCGCTTTCACCGCACCCAGGATATCTTGATTCATTGATGAAATATTTTTTTTAGAAAGTATCCTTCAGATTTTCAATAGTATCAAGCTTTGCTCTGAAAATATTCTTCTTTACATAGCACAATAGAAAAAATGTTAAGAAGTCAGACCGGGAGAACTGGCTCGCCAAAGGGAATCCATACGATGAGACATGTTGTGGGCACCACAATAATTTGTTAGCCAATTTTGTACAGGCAATAAGGTCCGAGTTGTTGCTTCGTCTTGTTGAAACCAACGGTCAGGGCCTGTTGCCTGTTTAAATAATGTTTAACATTTCAATATATATCAGATGTTATTGTGCGTGCATTTCTGTTAGAATCTTGAAAAAGATATGGGCCAAAATCTCGGCTAGAACTAAGGCCACACCAGATGGGTACCTTAGGCAAGTGTAGAGGTTTCTCGAAAATTCTGTCGGGCTTTGTTGGATTCCACATGCAAAAGTTTAGAGCATTTGTTTTGTACCTCATAAATTTTAAAGATATGCTCTTTCTTGTGGTTTTTATTTCATCTTTCTAAGTGTAATAGTTTTTGAGTTATAAGCGTTTACTTCCATCCCTCTTTTTTGTGTCACGCTGTTTAATGTCTTTGGTATGAATACTAACCTCATAAATAGGGTTGAGACAATATGCACTGCATATCATGCAGTGTATGCACATAAAAATTTAGTGCACATTCGCTTGAAATATGCGTCTTATAAAATGCATATGCATTTTATAAGACGCATATGCAAAATAAATGCATTTATAAAACGCATATACAAAAGATATGCAGAAAATAATTTTAATTAAAAAAAAATTAAACGTATTTCAGTTAAGTAGACATTCTAGATATCCATCTATTTCTCGAAATAGGCTGTTACTAAGAAGCCCATGTATTTTTCACCAAATGTTTTTTTTATTAATTGTAAAAATGATAAAACACTGAGATGTAGAATGAAAGTTAATATCTTTTAATAGTAAATTTTTATATATTAAAACACTTCTTATAAAATCTGCTTCCAAGTACATTAACAAGTCATAAATATGAAGTATCTTTTATACAGGGAAAGCTCGTACAGCGCACGATCTTTAAACGGCCACCCACTAAAAAAGATCAAAATTATCCGTTCTTCTGACCAAGCAAATCCTACAACGGCCCTCAAATAATATTATTTATAATTTAACAAATATTTTACTAGTTTACCTAGTATCTAGTCAAACATTGATTATATTCAGAGGTATTACAATTTAAAACCAACTCTTAACTTATTGTTTTTTCAGTAATTTGATCTTGTCAACCTATTCCTCCACGTTTTCTTTGATTAGAAAGTTCTATAGAAATTAAAAAGAGGTGTAACTATTCTATATTATATAGTAATTATATCTCATTTATTTACATACAAAAAAAATCAAGTTAAAATCAAGATATTAAATTAGTAATTTTAATTTTGTTTTTGGTTTAATTAACGAAATATACCAACAATGAAAACTCCCAATTACAATTGGCCTTATTTCAAAGAAATTAGAACATATAAAGCTAACCTGAACGCATACGGTTGAGCATATAACGCTAACCTGAACGCATAAAAAGCATATTTTAAGCATAAAAAAGCACATTTTAAGCATAAAAGAATATATTTTTAAGGCATAAAATGCATATATATATATATAAAGCATAAAAGCCTATTTATCAAGCTTAAAGCATAAATGCCTATTTATCAAGCTTAAAGCATAAAAGCCTAATTTTCATAAAGAATATTGTCACAACCCTAGTGATCACTTTTGAGATTGACCTGCCTCGCGCCTCAATTTGCTCTATTGTTGCTGGAATTACTGAGAATGTTGAATCTATGAACGCAAGATATATTTTCATTACTTCTATTCTCTGTAGAAGTTTTCAAAGTTCTCTCTAATATTATCTGGAATATTTAGAAGCAGAGTTCAACCAATTTCCCACCTCGTTATAACCTAATCTATAATATTTAAATTTCTGAAGTAGAATAAATATCTAGCTCTTATTCATTCGCCTGATGTTTATCATTTATTTATGTAGAAGTTTATCATTTGAATATCATTAATCAATTTATTTTAATAAGCACGTACTTTTTATATGTATATAAAATAGAAATTCCATGTGCAAATAGAAAATGCATATGCAAAATAAAAAATGCATATGCATTTTCTATTAGCATATGGAATTTCTATTCGCATATGCATTTCAAGATTTGCATATGCATTTTAAGATTTGCATATGCTTTTTTTATATGCATATGCATTTTTTCACCAATATGCAAAGTCACAACCCTACTCATAAAGTTTTTACTTTAAATTGTATATACTATACAAGTATATATACTACCTATGGTCCTATACCTTTTACAGTTCAATTCGATCCAATTGAAATTATTATTATTATTATTATATTCACGGTTTAAAAGTTGTCCCTATCCACTACGAGGTGATCCAAAGAGACATGAAGAGAAGAAGGCCTTCTTAGAAGAGGGGACAGTGAAAGTACGCTCCATGCACTAGGTCGACTACTCGGCTACCACAGGTAACCGTGTCGACCCAGCGCATGGATGGCAAGAATAAACACCCATGGATAAGAGACCTACACAGTCAGTCTGCTTATCCATGGATATAGCAAGGCATAAGGAAGAGGAAATAAGAAGAAGAATTTGAGGAGAGATACAAAGGGAAGCTGAAGAAAAAGAGCGCCAAACTAAACAAAACCTAAGACCTACAATATAACAAAAAGAAGGCCTACCTAAGGGTAGCCTCGGGACAATGAGGGGGGGATCGATCCAATTGAAAACGTAAGTGAACCAAGTTAAAATGAATTTGACTTGAATGAACAGATATCGGAATAATTTCGTATCCATGCTACCAGCTGCTTGCCAGGGTACTATTTCGGACAGACAGAAGTTGCTCTTATACTATAATAATATTTATGATTTTTTAAAATCATTATAGCCTGGAAAAAGTACTTAATAAAGGGAATGAAATACAGTAATTTTTAAGGTATTTACTGAAATTCTCATTGCAATCTTAAAAATATTTACAATATTAAAACACTAGAACATTAAATTTTCTTAACCCTTTAGCGAGGCACTTTTTTTTCTCTGACTTTGAAAATAATATTTAATAACTTTTTTTTGAGTTTAGACATCAGTGAGGATATAAAAATCATTTGATGAATTTATTTTTTTAATTTATAAAAAAATTGAAGAGGACATATATGGCCAGTTGGTCCCATGGGACTACTAAATGAAAGGAGACACGAGTGTCCACCTGGTCGCTAAAGGGTTAAATATTATTGGAAAGGGAAATTCTAAAATACCGGCACTTATACCTTAAAACAAAATAAATAAAGAGTTAAAAACAGTAGCTAGCTAACTCCTTATGTATAAAACTTTTACTATGGCAATATAAAATACAATGTTATTATAATGTCTTTATGAGAAACCATATTTATTGCATAAAGTAATTTTTTTTATCATAACCAAAATGTTACACAATTGTGACATTGACTAAAATATAAATATTATAAAACTTACTAATTTAAATCATAGGACGAAAATTTAACAAGCATAACTTCTTACCATTAAAAGCTTGAATTTAATATTATCTTACAATCTCCAATGAATTTGTTACAAACACACGCACACTCAGATGCAGAAATTACCTCAACTTACTCTTCTGCTTCCTCAACCACTCACCACCAGAGGGCGCACTCTTCCTATTGAGAGCGTTACTGAATATCTCGAGAGCGATTTCTATGGCAGGTCCTATCCTCTCATAGTTGTACATCAGAGCAATGATAGTGAGAGTCAGTAGCAGACTAGCCATGGTGTTCTGGTTCATGTCCCCGTCCATGCTCTTCAAAGTGGGTTTGAAGGTCAGTTTGACGTTGCGGAAGCTTGTGTCTGCCGCAAAGGAAATCTCCGGGTTGTGGTAGGAGTATTGCGATCTGGGTAGCGTTGACTCTAGTCGTAGAGTGTACACTTTTCTGTCTATTATCATTGGGGGCAGCATGAAGAAGGGGTCAGTGATCTTGACTGTGTGAAGGGGCGAGTCAGGCACGTCTTCACGGTACACTTTAATGCTCAGGCTCTTCAGGAACTCTTTGGGAGACTCTATGTTACCCATCACATCCAGTTGGTTGAAATGACGTAACACTGTCAGGTTGATATCTGTTATGTCACCATCCTTCACCTACAAAAATAAACAAACAAAATATTATATTAATATCCAATATCAGTCCTTATCCTACCTAACAGAGGTTGAAAGGTAAATATAGTTAATTACTTTTAAAACGTTAGGAGAGTAAGAAATAGAACTTTGATTCAATAGATGTGCAGAGAAAAACAAATTTTATGTTCTACATAGTCAAAATTAGAAAAAGTTAATATTTTTGAAGATTATGGCTAGCTACTTGGGAAATTTAGATAGAATGATTATATTTTCAAATAATTGCCAGTACCCATCAAAGTAACAAGTTAATACTTGCCAACTAAAATTTGCCAAGGCCTAACCAAGTTTCTAGTTGTTTTACCTGCACAGTAGTACTGGCTGGCATCATCTTGTCAATGTGTTTGTTAGCTGTAACTCCTTCCTTCAACTGAACTTTGTAAGAACAATCCGGATTGAGTCCTGGAAAGAGAGGAGCAATTACACTTCAATAATATAAAAAATATTTTGAAATACAATAATTAATTAGAGCATTGACAACCAATCCCTGTAAGTTCATGAGGAGGCAGATAGTATTAAACTTCTTTGGGTAGTATAGATAGAAAAAAGTCACTAGCTTATATAGTAACTTCAATTCTTCATTTATAAAGAGAAATAGGTGAATAGCCATATTGATAATAAAAGGAAACAAAACAGATGGCTACTGAAAATAGTCAAATATGACACGAACCAAGTAGGATTCGCTGTGAACCACTTTGTGAAACTCTGCACTAAAGTCTCCCTCACCTCTGATCCTGAATGTTCCTTGGGTGGAGTGGCTGACTGTCTCCTCATTGTAGTCTCCACAGGAGCCCTGTCCTACCGCCTCCAGTGCCACGTCTCCTTCAGGCACTCCAGTCAGAGAGGTGACTGTCCCTAGTGCTGAGTAAGCTACTCTGATAGCACTATTGGAAGAAGAGAGTGTATGGGTTACTTCAAAGTTATTGGACCATTTAAATATTTTATGATAAGTCAGAAAAAAAAATATAATAATATTCAACTTATGTCTTAATTGGTATAGAAACGTAGGGTTTATTTTTTCTACTCCAGGTATTTGTTCTCACCTGATGTGAATGGTAATAGACTCTCCCTCTTCTATTTTAATCATCTGGTTTGGGGGATCAAAGTTGTACTCCTTCATTGAACATCTGAAAAGAAATTTATTTTATTAATTTGCTAAAAAAAAAATACATAAACAATAAATTAGTAAAATATCATTTTAATTACTTACCTCAGGAAGTGGTTACTAGTTACTCACCTCAGGAAGTGGTTACTAGTTACTCACCTCAGGAAGTGGTTACTAGTTACTCACCTCAGGAAGTGGTTACTAGTTACTCACCTCAGGAAGTGGTTACTAGTTACTCACCTCAGGAAGTGGTTACTAGTTACTCACCTCAGGAAGTGGTTACTAGTTACTCACCTCAGGAAGTAGTTACTAGTTACTCACCTCAGGAAGTAGTTACTAGTTACTCACCTCAGGAAGTGGTTACTAGTTACTCACCTCAGGAAGTGGTTACTAGTTACTCACCTCAGGAAGTAGTTACTAGTTACTCACCTCAGGAAGTGGTTACTAGTTACTCACCTCAGGAAGTGGTTACTAGTTACTCACCTCAGGAAGTGGTTACTAGTTACTCACCTCAGAAAGTAGTCCCCTGGCAGTAGCGAGTGGAAGACAATAGCTCCTTTTTCGTCAGTGAGTCTGTTCTGGCGATAGGCTTTGCCACCAGACATGGACACCACCACGCCATCTAGCGGCTCTTGCGAAACACTGTCACCAATGACAACAACAACCTCCGCCAGTTTGAACGCCTCAAAATTACCTGCAAGAAACAAATATTGTCATAGAAAGTAAACTAATTCATCTTTTTAGATTAAATAGTAATAATAAAATTATAATTGTTTATGATGTCTATTAGCTAGCTACCACCGTAACTTATTTTGCACGGTAAGGCCTTGTTACACGGTGCGAGTTACTGTCGTGACAGTAGACAGCAGCTGTCCCACTGTACTCGCATGTCAGTAGCTCAATGTACATAGCATTGAATTTCCATGACAGTTACTCGACTGATGCGGCCCTACAGTGCGAGTAGCTGTACTACAGTAACTGGCTTAGCCAACTTGCACGTTTACTCGCACCGTGTAACAAGGCTTTAGGGTAATGACACAGAAGCTACTAGGGATGTGGGTGTTATATCATGAACTAATGTGACCTGATGGTCTCATCATTACCTATTGGTTAACATCCACTGTCCGAGTAGCTAGCTACTGTAAGAGTTCTAGTTTTTTTTTTCATTTAAAAAACTTAACCTAGGTATATAGCTACATTGAACAGATCTATGCAAGAAATTCTGCATATTAACAATATTTATTTTGTTCAAGCGAAGCAATTAAAGTGCGAGGTTTGCTGACTGGCAGAAAATTCATCCTCCTTCACCCCCACTAACTCCCCCCACTCACCCAAATGGTCAGTAGGTGTGATGGTGTATCCTGTAAGACTGGCAGTGACGTCATAGGTGAGAGAGTTGTCGAGAGGTCCTGCAGAGTACTGTCCCTTGGAGTCTGTGGTGAAGCTGTGAGAAATGGAGGAGTCACCCACAGCAGTGACCTTCACCGCCACCCCAGACACTGGGGGAGAAACTTTGCCTGAGGGAAATAGAGGAGTTAAGAGGGATTAGCTACACATTTGATGAAAGGTCAAAGGTCATATCACAAATAAGATTAAGTACGAGGGACTTTGGAAGAAATTAGAGAGATCCACAAACACAGTTACATTATCTAATGAAAAAGGGTTCGGTTACTTGTGACACACACTATAAAGATATACATCACCACTTCTTCTTCAGGTGGGTTTTAAAGGGAAAATATCCTCTTTTATAAAAAATCATTATAAAAATGTTTTCCTTACCTTGTATGAAGAGAGCTTTCTGAGCAGTGAAGGTGGCAATGTCCTCAGTGCAGTCATTGGGCGCTGTGACCTCTAGAGACTGAGGCTCGTACTGGAAGAGGTCATCAGGAGTGAAGGGGGAGAGAGAGACGGTCTCTCCATTGGAGGCGAGGAAAGAGAAATGGTAAGACTCTCCTTCTGATGGAGAGAAGGAATTGCAGATATTAATGTACATTCTAAAATAATATTAAATATTTCAGAATTTGATAAATTTCTTCAATTAACTATTACATTCATTGAGTTATTCTACAAAATATGTGATGAACTGAACTTAACCCCCACTATTCTATTCCCCCACCTTTTGCAGCTGCAAGTTCCTCCACAGAGCCGTCGTCTCTACTGAGCTTCACCCTGAAGGCCCCTGTCTGTTTGGTGGTGATGGAGCCTCTCATACGGTGCTGCTTGGCCACCATGGTGATGAGGCGGGGGTGGGAGCTCACCCAGCTGAAGGTGGAGGGCACGAACTGGTGGCATCCCTCGGGGGAGAGGGTGTAGGTACCAGGGGTGGAGAGACAGGTCTTTGTCACTCCTTTCTTAGCGGCTATTTCTCCTGAAGTACCAAAAAAATTATTAAATGAGACGCTTTTATTAGCTAGCTATATATTATAATATATAATTTGCCTTTTTATAAGGGTACATTTCCCCAGGGGAAACACACCGTGCAGCTTTCAATGTCTCAACAGAGTTCCTACACAACAATCACACTATCATTTAAATATTATTCAATGTCTCGCGTATACACAAATCTTGCATGTCAAAGGAATTTTTAAAATTAAATTTAACACTGATACTATTTCTTACCCTTATCTCCTTTGGTTGAATAGACAATTTTAGTTTGATGAGAGGCAGAGAGAGAGAGTTGGTAGCCTGTCTGATGGAGAACTGCGTCAGTGTTCTTAACATTGACCTCCACACTGACCTTTTCTTGCCTCCAACACCAGTTCTCTCTGTGTGACCCTGTGACCATCACTTCGTAGTTACCAGGCACCACCTCTTTGAAAGTAACCACGGCAGTCTTAGCACTGGCCTTAGCCACTGCCTCTGTGACTACTTCAGAGGTGTGGTGGTGAGAGAGGGAGACAGAGATGTCTGAGGGACAGGCAGACAGGCACGAGACTGAGACAGACACCTCGCCTAAGAACTGGGAGAAGCTCATATCTTTCACAGGGGAGTTGGAGACTGAGAAAGAGTGTTCTGTCGGACCAAACCTGTAGAGGAGACGGTATGTAGGGTCACGCAGGTAAATTGCGGCCCTTTAATTTTCAATGGCGGCCCTCTAATTAGAGACTCTTAAAACATTCTGATCCGAAATTACATACAAATGTTGCATAGCTATCAAAAGAAGCGCAGTGCATGCTATAATTTAAGTTTTTAACGTGTGTTTTGAAGCTATGATGTTTCTGTTGTTAGAGGCCGCAGTTAGTTAGGGTGCCGCAATTTACCTGCTTGACCCTACTTCACACACAATGTAATGGCACTAAATATTGTTAGACATTTTTTTAAATACAGAAGAAGTTTCTAAAAATCAGAACGAAATATTTACTAAAAGTCTTGCAAATGTTTTTATATTGAGACACAGCTGATGAGGAAAATATGACCAAAAAGTCATTTTCCCAATATATTAACATATTAGTTAATATCACTTAATATAGATAGACATTTTTCAGAATTACTTTAAACAATCCAGAAAATGAAAGACATACTAAACTGAAACACAGCTGAAAAAAAGCCATTTTCACAATTTCCTTACCGTATGCCCTGTTGTTGCTGTTGTTTGGTGAGAACAACAGTAGCCTTGTAGTCTCCCTGTTTAAGCATAGTACAGGCCACACCAGCTTTGTCTGTTACTATCAACAGGTCTTCACTGTTACCAGAACTGATGGATATGGACCTGAAAATAGAGTTGGAAAATAATTAGCACATCTGATGTAAGAGAACGTTATATTTTTATTTTTCTAAATATTATATAGCTATATGTTTATTTTTTTATAAATATTATATGTATATTTTTACTATTTACATTTTTATTTTACCAACTTCTTGTAAATATGTTTTCACAAATAAATTGTTTCATAAATATAACAGACTATTATTATGGAGATTTAACATCAGTTTAACCCACTCTGTTTTTTCACTTATTTTGAAGGAGAATAAATACAATGTACATTTGAGAATCACACAGAAAGGAAAGTGACTCCATGAATAGAGTCATTGTAGGTCAAAATACTCATGTGTGCAGAAAAGCTACTCCATGAATACAATCAAGAGCAATGACACAGGAAACTGCATAAGTAGGGTTAGATCCGAGTTATCGTACAATTCCCTATTTTCGGACATGTAACAAAAAATACATAATAATCAATATAAATAATGATCATTGTAGCTAGCTATATGGTTTTCTTACATGTCCGAAATTCAGGAAATGTTTGATTACTCTGATCTTATCCTGGCTACCTAATGTACATTCACTGTATAGAGCTCTTCATTACATCACGTTAGGCCCATTCTATACTAGAAGATAAAACGCCACGTTTTCACCGCCCAGTTTAAGCCTCTTCAAATAATCACGGTTAAATGAATGCAAAGCAAATTTGCAGTATATACTAGCGTTACTACCGCCTTCCATTCATTTAACCGTGATTAATTGAAGAGGCGTAAACTGGACAGTGAAAACGTTGTGTTTAAACTGCTAGTATAGTATGGGCCTAGAGGGCCGTACACACGTAGATTTTTTAAGTCTTTTCACCAGACTTTTTACTAAGCTGAAAGTAAAAGGAGCTTAGCAAACAGTCTGGTGGAAAGACTTGAAAAATCTACGTGTGTACGGCGCTTCATATGAAATAAATGCTATTATTATTTCTCACCACTGCTGCGGCATGGGTTTGTCTAGCATCACCCTGAAGCAGCTCTGATATCTAGAGGGGCTGATGTCTGCTACTGATGGGGAGGTGGAGGAGAGGGAGGCACTCACGGTACTGAACTCGTGTGCAGCTGAGGGGAGAAAAGAATTAAGGTAAAAGGGAGTTCAGAAATGAACACCAAAGCTACATTCAACTAACATCTTCATAGATAAAACACAATGAACATTATTATTATTATATCACGGGGATAAAAGCATCAGCTACTGAGGTATCTTCTAAGTTATAGGACTGTTCCATATTTTCGACCAAATAAGTAAATAATAATAACTATTAAACTTTCAATTTAATATGATTTAGCTACATGAAGAAGTTGAACTAACCTATATTTCAGAACCTACCCCATAGCTATGCATTTAAATTTATAAGACTCTATTTCCATTGAAAACAAGAATGCTAACACCCACTTTCCGAGAACTGTTAGGGATTATTGACCTAGCAGTTCTTCCTTACTTGCTTTTCTCAACTCCGCGTAAAAAAAAACTCATCTTGAGTGGTGTTATTTGCATGATAGGGCATGGTCTGAATTCATGGACAAATCCACATTTTCGATCATCAACAAATAACGAGTTGAAATGTCATGTTGATTATAAACTTTTTCTTATATGATCGAATATCCATTAATTCATAAATTACCTAACTTTAACAGATCTATCACAATTGTCATGAACCCTTGTTACGTGGGTAGCAAATGATAACCATTGTAGACAATTATTTTTCATTTTCTATTTTTCGTCAAAAGTATTTATGTATACAATCCCAGCAGAGAAAAAAATGCTAAGTGAACAGTACAATAGACATACATATCCTGCTAAAGTTCTAGCGTTGAAAATCCTGCCATATATTAGCAAGAGATTGAGCAATGTTGCGAGCATAAAACACTGGTGAAAAAAAGGAAGGATGATGGGTTCCGTTAAAATCAACGGTGGCTAAACTTTTTACAATGAGCTTTTTTTTTCACACGGCGTTCGAAAATGCAAGTGTGAAGGGGGCCTGTGTATTAACTATTCTTTAACCTTATTACCTAGCTACGTACCAACTTCCACCATAATTTGGTAGCGATCAGTCTTAGCATTCTCAATGTAGAACTTTCCGTCTTGATTTGTCTTGAGGTGGAGGTTCAGTTTGGGGATGTTAACGAGTGCCCCTTGAATTGGCTGCCCCTTGCCATTCACTACTCGTCCTGACGCCTTGAAACCTGCCACCTGGTAAACAAATAAAAACTTAAAAAGAAGTCATTATATCATCAATAAAAGTAGGGAATACTAATTGATAATTTTTTTTTTCTGTAAATATACATAAATAAATGGTTTATTGATGAGAGAAGATGTAGATACAATAAAAATAGGTAGGTAGTTAGTTAATGTATAATAAATAGTTTATAAATTCTTAACATTGGCGAAGGACACACCTTGAAGTTCTGTGCTAGTTTAGCATCAGAGTGTGTCACCTTAGCTGACAGAGACTCAGGAGAGACTGTGAAGGTAGTCAGGTCTGAGGCGTACAGAACAGTCACGTGGTACGAACCTGAGCAGAAATATCAGAAGGTAACAGGAGGAAACAATAACAGGGTAAATAATACACAGAGTGAGCTCAAAAATTGGTATTAGCAGAAGCTTCCCTGTTTCAATATATCTGTATCTATTTCAAATTTTCAATCAATAAATCAGTTTCGAATATAACCTATCAATATCCGTTTTCATCTATCTATATTATATTTTTTATTTCATATATATTGTATACTATCTATTTCAATTTACCTGATCTATTTCAATTAATCTATATCAATAGGTATCTATTTTACAATATAGTATATAGTAAAATCTATGAGTAACTATTTTATCATCAGTGTCTATGATATTATTTTTAGGTTATAATAGTCAACTTTTTATCAATTTTTAGGTCGTGTTGATATGAATTAACTGAAATAAAATAAAGGTAAGCTTCATTTTATTTAACTCTTTCCCTACCGTCAGTAGCTACATCCAAGTACCAGATGATTTCGTTCAAGAATGACTTTTAAGTTAAAGGTATTTATAGCTAAAGTTTGAATTGAATCCTCTATGGTCATATTTAGCTTCATATTCAGTTTTCAAATCAGAGATAATGAGAGTGTGTCAGGTAAATGTTGAATATTACATAACTTAGACACTCACCAGGAATGATATCATTGAATACAAACTGTCCCTTGGAGTCTGTTTTGGTGTGACAAACAACAGTACCGGTGATAGAGCCAGCCCTGTAACCCTTTGGCTCACCCTTCTGACAGCCTGAAAAGAAGAGAAACAAACGCAACATGAAGTCATTGCCTTTCTTAAAACTTTACCATTAATATTCATTTAAAATAATTTTATTCTCTCTATAGTATTAAACTTTAATTGATATTGATGATAAAATTATACTGTGCAGTGATTAAACTAGTTCATTTTTCATTTTTTTTTCTGCATTGATTTATATCTATAAAATATGCATGGATATGAAACTTTTTTCAAATAAAATTGGCTACAGAGTCATTTAAAAGTTTACAAATATTAGACTAGAAAATAAACAGTGTTTATTGTATATAAAGGACTGTCAAAAAGTGTTTTTGAAGTATAAAGTATAGTCCGAGACGTAGCTACCTGGAGGGTGGTTAGCGTAGTGCCTAGCTGAAGAAGCGTCTCCTACAAGCAATACCACCGCCCCCTTAGGCTTGGGTGAAGAACTGGTCTCTCCTTCTATCACTCCTGATAGGGAATAACCTTTGACTATTAGAGAACCTCTTGGAACCTTTCCATTGCTGTCTTTGATCATCACAGAGGTCTGAAAAGAAATAACTTCGAATAAGTCTTTGGAACTTCATTGCCTTCTACATCTAGAACTTTAGAACTAGGACACTTTTTTTTAGCAGATTATACTGTCAGTTAGTTTCAATTTCTATTGACAATGTTGATAGGTTAGACTCATGAATACCACAGCTAATAACAACACTTACGGACTCTTTGATGAAAGACCATTTGTTATGAGCCAGAGTGAGATCGTATTGACCAGAACCAAGAGGAGTGAAGGAGAACTTTCCCTCAGTGTCTGTTTTTGTGGTTTGGATGAGAGCGCTAGCCTTGTGTAGAGACACTATCACACCCTCAGGACCTCTGCTTGAATCACCAGCTGAAACAACCTGAAGTGAAAGATATAAATGGTATTTTTATTAAAGGTATCTCTATTTAGAGTATATCCATCATCTAGCAAAGCATTGTTGGTTGGTAAAGTATTCATGCTTCTCTGAATTAATTTCCAATGGTGTATTATTATTAACAAATGAAAAAAATACTAAAAAAGTAAATACAGTTAAATGGATTAATAGTTAGTATTAGCTACCTTTTTTATAGCTTGAAAGGAAATTTGTTTGATAAATTATAAGTGATTATAATAGAGAATATTCAGCTAGGTTATAAAAATAGTCACTAAACCCTTGCTAAAACCTCTAGGGTCAAGCACATAATAATTTTAAGAAAATATCCAGTCAATAGTTATAAAAATTCGTAATAGCTATCCACTTTAGAAATACATTAACTATTCTATAGGAAATTCAGTTATGCATTACAATAATTACATCACTCAATGTTTGAATATGAAATCATATCACTTATCACTGTATTCACCTGTCCTAACACAGCAAATCCTTTGAAATAGAAGTTGACATCAGTCTTAGTGCTGCATACATCAGAGTGTCCATCAATAGACACAGGCACTTCTTCTGGCTCAACACTCCAACCTGATGGTGGAGAGACCTGCCAAAGAGAAAGGTTATTGATGATAAACACTTTCATAACACTCTAGATTATTAGGGTCATAAATATTATTACATTTATTATTATTATAATCAAAGTGACAAACAGTTAGTAGATAAAACTTTCATTGGAAATAATATAATTCAAATTAAAAATGAAAGGTATAAATGAATAATCATTAAAAGCTGTAACTATGTTTTGGTATCAAGAATATCATTAATATGGGAGGATATTTTAGATATTTTCAATGAACAATATCTAATTAATTCCTATATCTAATGTTATTTTACGGACAGTTTACCAATTTTGGCAAACTGACTGGGATTAAGGGTGAGGAATTGAGTACCTTGATGAGATAATCTCCCTTGTCGTAGATTGGCATGAAGTAGTAGCCATCATTGGGAGCACAGTCCGTTTCATACTTGAGACTGCCTGAAGATGTATATCTGAAAAAACATTTTAAAAAGTTTACAGTAGTTCATAACTTCACAGATATGATAAAATATCTGAAACAAAATAAAATCTGGGCTTCAAGAAAAAAATATAAACTAAGCCAAAAGTTTCAAATAGGCCATGTTTCAGCCTTCAGGGTATGCAGTTATGGAGGCGGCGAGGCGCTTTAGGTTGGAAACTATCTTTATCATTTATGTTTTTACAGTTCAATTTACCGGAAACTTTGCAGTTAAATGTAGCAATTAATTCTAAATTTTTGATTTTAGCTTGTATAAATTTTTAAAAATTAATATTTTTAATGACATCAATTTTTAGGAGAAAATTTATCAATTTTTTAAAATATAATATTATGGCAAGTTTTCAAAAAAAAATTTTTGGTTTATGATTGAAAACATTGGTAATGCAATCTAAAATGACTGAGATCTTTATCTTCAATTTTTGATTAAAAAAAACTGAACTTTTAAATTTATTTTTCTCAAAAAAAAAAATGAAAAATTGAAAACAATAATTGTGAGTTCATCAAAATTAAAAAATCTCAATGTCATTCCTTGATTTCTTTCCATTCTCCTAGACTCCTCTTCATCTTGCAATTTACTGAATTTAGCTGTTTAAAAAATTGTCTAATCTTCAAAAATTATAAATAAATAAAATTAGTTAGGTCTTAGCTCCCAGTCGGCAAGATTGCATTCTTTGTGAATTTTTTTCGAAACTCGCGGTCTTCTAAAAGACATTTATATAGAGTTTCAAAACTTTGCGGCTCATCAAATGTGAATTTTCACTTGATCAAATATTCCCGGTCTGTTAATAAGTAACTAAATCTAGGTAGTAATTGCTCCTTCCACCACGGCTCGCTTTATATCCCATTGCTTGTAGTTTTTATCCCACAGCTCACACTTTTTATCCCACGACTTGCATTTTTTATCCCACGGCTCGCATTTTTTATCCCACGGCTCGCATTTTTTATCACACGGCTCGCATTTTTTATCCACGGCTCGCATTTTTTATCCCACGGCTCGCATTTTTTATCCCACGGCTCGCATTTTTTATCCCACGGCTCGCATTTTTTATCCCACGGCTCGCATTTTTTATCCCACGGCTCGCATTTTTTATCCCACGGCTCGCATTTTTTATCCCACGGCTCGCATTTTTTATCCCACGGCTCGCATTTTTTACCCCACGGCTCGCATTTTTTACCCCACGGCTCGCATTTTTTACCCCACGGCTCGCATTTTTTACCCCACGGCTCGCATTTTTTTCCACGGCTCGCATTTTTTTACCCCACGGCTCGCATTTTTTATCCCCACGGCTCGCATTTTTTATCCACGGCTCTCATTTTTTTATCCCACGGCTCGCATTTTTAATCCCACGGCTCGCGATTCTTATCCCACTGCTCGCGATTTTTATCCACGGCTCAGATATGATATCCCCACGGCTCAGATATGATCCCCACGGCTCTTCAAATAACCTGTTGGTGAAATGTGGCTCTTAGACAACAACTAATGCAATCTGGCCAGTCGGCAGTCCTGCAGATATGTTAGATATTTGAGATATTCTCTCCGATTCTGATTCGCTACTGAGAGTCAGAGAGTAACTGCTCTTCAAATAAAATCTCTGCGAGAGAAGAGACCGCATTCTGGATTCTGCAGACTGGTCTGCGACAAATCTGAGCTTTGACTTTATATCTCGGCGAGTCTGCGGGAGATCTTGAATTAATCCTATGTACCATGTTACAGAGTAAGTCAGTTAAAGACCAGAGTGAATAATAACTCACTTCAGATTGACTAGTAACTCTGTTAGGAATTAGAATGAACAAAAATTACTCATTTCAACCCTAAAAAAATGCAGAAATCAGTAATTATTATTATAAATTTCAACTCCGCAGTGAAAACTATGTAAAATCAGTCATTTATGCCCAAGTAAAATAGTAGGTCTCATAAACTCGCCATTGTCTCTCCGCTCTCTCCCAAAATTCAACAAATTCTCTCCAAATGATCAAATTTTCATAAATTATCTCCAAAATAACATTGTAGCAATAGCATAGGAGAAAATAGATAAACTCGCCATTTGTAATTGAAGGGCTCAAAATAACTGTCACAAACTCGCAATTAAATGGCGAGTTTGGACATGCTTTATTACTTGGATTTATGCTTCACAATTGGGCTTGTTGTGATGATAAATCACTAAGGGAAATGGGAATGCATGAAGTTAGGAGTAACTCTGTTAGAATTTATGTTTTCCAGTCTGGGTTAAGACTTAAAGCCAATTAATTGGCTTAGATTTCAAAGGTCAAAACTCAGATATGAGATTCGTCTAATTGGCTTTAACTTTAGAATTAATTCCTATGTAGTATGTTCCCATGTTAATTTTGGCTTGAATCTTCAAAAAATGAGCCAAATTCGGCAAATTGGCTTGGGCCGCTTGGCTCAAATTTCTTGAAATTTTGGTTCAAAAATTAACTTACAATTTTCCAGCCTCTGAAACATGGCCTATCATCCTATGAAGCATAAAGTAGGTATAATCATATATGTAAGTATGTAACCATTAATGTAGCTGCAGAAAATTTTGAATTAATTCTTATAATCTCATGTAACCATTAATTTAGCTGTGGCCCAAGTGATCAAACATGTCCAAACTCGCCATTTTAATGGCGAGTTTGTGACAGTTGTTTTGAGCCCTTCAATTGCAAATGGCAAGTTATATCTATTTTTTTCCTATGCTACAATGTTATTTTGGAGAGAAATAATGATAATTTGATCATTTTGGATAGAATTTGTTGAATTTTGGAGAGAGCTGGAGAGACAAATGGTGAGTTTATGAGACATACTATTTTACTTGGGCTGTGGCCTGTGGGATATTGTGCAACCGACTCCGAGGTCAGAGAGTAACGGTCTCTCAATTAAAATTTCCGCAGGAGAAGAGACACATTATGCAGAGTGGATAGAACGGGCGGAAGCAGAAAGGCAAGGCATCCAGTCTGCAGAATATGGAACATTTTTCCAAGACTCTCTGCGGGAGTTTTTGATTGAATTTTTAGAAATTGGAGATCTCTGCAGAAGATCTTGAATTAATTCCTATGTTACCATCCAGTCTGAAAAGTACAGCAGGATTTGACTCCAGTCTGCCCAGTCTGCAGAATGTGTCTCTTCTCCCTCAGAGATTTTAATTTGAGAGACAGTTACTCTCTGACTCACAGTAGCAGATTCAGAATCTCCCGCAGCTAAATTAATGGTAACATAGGAATTAATTCAAAATCTCCCGCAGCTAAATTAATGGTAACATAGGAATTAATTCAAGATCTCCCGCAGTGCAGAGATCTCAAATTTCTAAAATTCAATCAAAAACTCCCGCAGAGAGTCTTGGAAAAATGTTCCATATTCTGCAGACTGGCAGTCTGCAGAATATGGAACATTTTTCCAAGATTCTCTGCGGGAGTTTTTGATTGAATTTTAGAAATTTGAGATCTCTGCGGGAGTCTCTTGAATTAATTCCTATGTTACCATTAATATAGCTGCGGGAGATTTCGAATTGATTCCTATGTTACCATTAATTTAGCTGCGGGAGATTCTGAAACTGCTACTGAAAATCAGAGAGTAACTGTCTCTCAAAGACTCGAATTATAATCTCTGCGGGAGAAGAGACAAATTCAGCAGACTGGGGATTTGTGGATTAATCCTGCGCCCAAGTCCTATTTAATTCCTATGTTATTTGCTGCGCCCAAATCCCAATTTCTGTAAAAAATCCTGGGTCTGAGGAGAACTTCTTTTCAGACTGGACTCACTGGGTTACCATTAATTTAGCTGCGGGAGATTTTGAATTAATTCCTATGTTACCATTAATTAAGCTGCGGGAGATTTTGAATCTGCTACTGAGAGTCAGAGAGTAACCGTCTCTCAAATTAAAATCTCTGCGGGAGAAGAGACACATTCTGCAGACTGGCAAGCCAGGCAAGGCATTGGGCCCACATGGGACATTCCGACATGGCATCATTGGCATGGCAAAGTAGAGGTTTGCAACCTTCTTAAGACTCTTAGTTTAGCATTATAATAGTTTAAATTACTCAGGTATTTTGTATATATTTTAGGTACAACTTACAATTTGATCCCTACTTGAGAAAAATCTATTTCAACGTCGCTCTTCACATATCCACCACATCCTTGAACATCATCAGAAGAAGCACTTCTCAAATACGCAAATAATAATAAAGTAATACTACTTCGGATGAGCATGACTCGGTCCATACTTAACGCGATATACAGGCAGAAATACATGAATTTTTCATGAAGCTACTAAACTAAATACCATGACAAGATGTGTTTATCAAATTATCTGTGTAATCTAAAAAGATGACAATCAACAACCAGCAGAACAGAAAATAGAATTGTGTCGCCGGCATAAGAACTTTGATATAAAAAGATCGCCTCAACTTATTATGATAAAACATGAAGTACCTAACATAAAATTTTATTTTCAACTGCTAACTCAAACTCTGAACATACTAAATGAAAGTTTTTCTCTATGCACAAGTAATTATTTTTCAAAAAGTGCACAGAAAGTCTAACCAAAGGATATTTTTAAGTTAGCCAGTTAATGAAACTGTTTTTATATTACATAGAAAATAGTTTCATGTTCATGTGCATTCGAAACGAAGACAAATAGTAGCCAATATTTTGGTATTTAAATTTGATTGACACGTCACACTGAAAAATTCATTCCTATCGAATAATTGAACATCTCTTTGTAGATGATGGTTTCGTTCTTTGTACATAAGAACTAGTGGTAAATATCAATAACCAAAAATTATGGTCTTTCAGTTTGATTGATGCAGAACAATTATTCCTATCAAATAATTGATCATCAATTTGTAACCATATCAGCTATTGCTCATTTATTCTAATCATATTGGAATAATAATAACAACAATGTCCAGACCATATATTTTAATTCACGCCTTTATTTAGTAATACCACGTTTTGTTTGGATTTTCTTTTTCGGCTTAGATTTCACTTTTTTGTCCCCCACATCACCTAATTCCTTGGCCAATGAATCAATTTCCTCCAACTCTCTTTTCTCTTTGAGTCGCGCAACCTCTTTCTCCCAATTCTCTTTCATATTTTCCTTTCTCTTGAAGGTAATTTTCTCTACTCCTTCATCAGTGACCTCAACAATTTTCGTAGGAAAGATATCCATTACGACAGGTATATCCAATACATCCCCACAAAATCTGTTAAACTCATCTAGAAGTTTCTTCACATGATCACAGTCATCCAACAACTTCACCATTTCAATGTTCTCATCCCGTGCCTTAACAAGTTGCATGAAAACATTACATGAAAGAACACAATTTAAAATTTTGTCAATAGAGAGACAGTGAAAGGGATTACCGACACAGTTGTTCAATCCACAAAGAAACAGGTAACACATCTGAAACTCGCTCAGTGCGTGAAGAAAACTCTTGTTCTTACAGAAGACGTAACTTTCAGCACTCCATTTCTCATAGGGCACTAAGTTTAAGGCAGCCTGGGCACAATGCTTCACATTGGGTTTCTTCAAAATAGATGCAATGCTTTCATGCTTCGATTTCTTTTTCTCTTCCAAGAATGAAGTGTGTCTATAAAGTAAAAGTTGTATATCTTCTTCAGACGATATCCCTCCAATACCTTTATCTACAAAATAATACCTAATGAAAGAAATCAGCAAAGTGTAGAGATGGCATCTGTGTACTTGTACCTTGCTGTTATCATACCAATAACAAATTACGAACATTACAAACTGAAGCTCATCAGGAAGACTACTGTATTTAGCTCCGGATATATTTAAATAGGAATAAAACAGTTTTTTACGTTCGTCAAGTGACTTGAAAACAACTTTTTGCAGTGGTGTTATTTTCTTCAGGTTTATCTCATTTTCAAACTTGTAGGTGTTAAATGTAATTCCAACTGACTTCCTCATTTTAACCATATAAAGTCTATTTTGATAAGGCACCAAAGATTTCTCTGCGGATTCATCTTCAGCCATCCAGTCATACTTTGAAAAACCTTCATAATTTGACAAGCTTTCCCATTCGTTTTTTAGTTGCATCTTTATTTTCTGATTTTTATCTAACAATTTGAATTTACTAACCATCCTGGCTGTTATTTTCTTACCCAATTCTTGAACTAACTTCTCTAATTTTTCTTTAGTTTCCTCCTCTTTGGCCAGGATGCGCAAGTTGATGCAATCATTACGCAATACGTTCAAAGCAGTTTCAAATTCGTCATGGAGAATTTTAGTCTGGAGGCGGTCAATTCTACTGATAATTCTTAATCCAGGGAACATTTGATCATTGAACACAACCTGAAACTCGATCTCGTTTGAGTGAACCGTACTCTTGCCATTAGGACTCACAGATGTTGTGTTCATATGTTCTACTGCTTCACCAGATCCATTATCTGGTTGTTCTATATTCCCTACTCTTTCACCAGGTACATCTTCTAGGTCTTTTACTTTTTTTTCTGGTTCATCAAGTACATCATCTAGTTCAGAAAATTCAGGCCCTTGAACAGTATCAATGTCATATTGATGGTCTCTAATTGGGCTGGCAGGACCGTAAAGTTCATCACTTTCTGTTACAGTAGCATTACTTATGTCATTCTTATTAAAATGAGACTCCTCATCAATAGTTTCATCATCGCTACCATCTTCAATGATGACATCGGCATCACTATCATCATCATCAATATGAGCAATTGTATTTGTTGATTGAACCCCGTTATCCGAAAGTTTCAGTGAAGACATTCCATTTGATAACTCATCTACTTGTGAGGAAGTAAAATTGCCAAATAGTGTTGAAGGTTTACCATTTCCATTGAACCTGTTTGTTTTTTTATTACATCTTTTATTAGGGGGTTTACTTTCACTAGTTTTCAACTCGGAATTACAAACAATCTTAGTGGCAGGAATAAGTTGTAATTCGTCAAGCCTTTCTGCTTTAACAAACTTTCTATGGATTTCACTAGAATCTAAGAACTTCATGCTGAATTGATCAACATTGTACTTTTGATCATTTGATTTATCAAGAGAAGTCGTTTCTAATTCATCAAGTTTCTTTTGGAATTCATCTTTTCTCTCGGGATCATCAGCCAGCTTCAATTTCTTGCGAAGTCGCTTGGCAAGTTTCTTTAGTTCATCCGCCTCATTCTGAGGTTTCCTAAAATCAACCAGTTTGTTTTCAAGGTCTGCCTTTTCGGAAGTGGAAGAGCTATTAAGCTTTTGAAGCTTCGAAATTCTTCTACTATAGTTTGTAGCAAGGGTTTCCTCCTTTTTCATTTCTCTGATTAATTGCTGCACTAACGCCTCATCACCACCAGCCCTCGCCTTATCTAACCTACTCTTTATTTCATTCTTTTGGTACTCCAAATAAGTTAAATCACTCACAGCAGCAATTATTTTGATTAGAGGCAACACAGTTTCATATACAGAGTGTTTAGAGGTATTTTCTACAGCTGGAGTGGTTATCAGAAGTTTTTTCAAGAAAATATCGATAGTTTCAGAGTTGAAGAGGAACTGTTTTTGTAACACATTGAGCCACTTTGGAACAGGTAACCCACCACTAAAATTCAAGTCAGTCACACCGTGAGAACAGCTCGAGCTATCTTTCAATTCATTGAGATAAGCATGTTTACGAGTGAAGTATGTTTTCCTTGAAATTTTGAATTTCTTGTACTGCTCTACATCGTCATCGCTCATTGAGAAAAATGGAAGCACAAAATATTTCCTCAGCTTGGTAGTTATTACATTTGTGGATTGATCTGAAGTTGAATGTTCTTCAGCTGAAACAACATTTTCAGATGAAAGAGAATGTTCTTTAGCTGAAAGAAGATCTTCAGCTGAAGATGCATGTTTTTTAGATGGAAGAGAATCTTCTTTATCAGAAAGAGCATCTTCTTCAGCTGAAAGAGCATCCTTTGTAGCTGAGAGACTATGTTCTGTTGCTGAAAGAGCATCTTTTGTTGCTGAAAGAGCATCTTTTGTCGCTGGAAGAGCATCTTTTGTCGCTGAAAGAGCATTATCTTTGGCTGGAAGAGGATCTTCTACTGCCAAGCATTTTACATTAGATAATTTCTCATATTGTGCTGAAATGCAGTCTGTCTCCCTATCAGATAAATTTCTTTCACACGATGAACTGAAGGCACAATGATCACACGGATTGTTGTGAGACTCAGTGGTGAACCAGGGCAAAAGTTTTGATGGGCACTCGACAGCATTAAAGATTTTTCTCATATTGGTTCGATACTTGTCCTTTTGATCTTCGTATTCTTCATTGATATACCCAAGCAACTGAAAATGTAAATAAATATAAGTAGCTACTAACTAACTTGGTTAATGGATTATAAATCAAATAATTGTTATCAATACTCACTAAATCTATGAGTTCCTCTTTGGTGTATTCTGAATGTTGCAGAAGCCAATCTCTCACAGTGTGAAGAGGGGAATATTTTCCATATCTGATGAAATAGAAGATAAATTATCTGATCAAATTATTTAATTAATTAGTGTGGTCGGAAACAAAGTCATATTGCTGGAATCTAAAAGAAGACGAATACATGGGACTCGAAGAAGCAGTAAGAAAGGAAAGTGGATCCATGGACAAAGTCCCCTACCTCCAGCGGTGATGATGCTCATGGATGCAGAAAAGATACTCCGTGAATGCAGTCATTTACCAAGGAATGTGATGAAAACAGACATAAGCACCAGTGACTAAACAAGGATGAAAGAGTAAAATGAAGAGGTGATAGACTGACAGTGAATGAAGCCTACTCAACACTAAAATCAAAGGCCTCGAAGTTGAAGAGCATAACCCTAGCGCTATCCTCTAAAACTGCAATTAGTATTAAAAAATTATGAATTGGAACAATTTGGGCCCAGAGAAGATCACTCACTTCCATTCACAACAGAGAGCTTCTGGGGGCAATTATCTTATTAAAAAGAATAAGTTTATCCTATTAACTATTTATTACACAGTTGAGTGTTGGTTGTTTAATCGTTTTACAAGAAAATGCAAGAACTTCCATGTAATTAATATGTAGCAAAATAAAATATTTAGTATATAGCTATGACTGAAATTATTTTCGTTCCACTTTTATCATTAATCAGAACTAACCAGTGTTTGACATTTCAGAAAAGGGTAAAAAATTTAATTTAATTTTTATGTTTTAAGCATAAATAGCTCATTACTTAATAAATAGCTAACCTGTTTTTGTCTTCACGATTGCGAGAAATCAACATTTCGGAGAATCTGTGGATTTTGAGAATGTGTGAAGTAAATTTGCGGTCTGTTATCCTCAGGAAAGGCATGTGATCTAAATTGATCCCTGACACCTGAAAAAAATATATATTCTAAGAATCTGTAAGAATATTTTTTAGTGGATTTCAATATAGCTAGTTTAATATGTTAGTTAGCTAGACTATAATTTTCTTGAGATAATTATTAATAGTATCTGTGTAGCTAACTGTAAGCAAATTTCAATTCAGCTAATTAGCCACTGGTAAAACAGCAAATTCTAGTAGCTAATGAAGATAATAGTAACAAATTATATCCTAAAGGATGTGTGACTTCGTAGATAAATCTGATGACTATTTAAATTCTGAAGTTACTACACTTTCATTGCTACCAGCATGTTATCATAGAGTTCATCTAATTCCCTCATTTATTATTATCAATCATGTCACCTTGCTGAAGTGGAATGGGTCGAAAGCAACAGCTTCAAGATGAAACTCTCCAGTCTTCTCACAGCATTGAACAGAAGAGAAGTTCAAAGAATCAGGCTGAATTACATATACTCCTTGCAGGTAGAAATCTGAGTCACAACTCAATATAGGGATATTGAACTTCTTGGACATATGAATCAGTTCATCATCGGCTATTTCATCAGCTTGAAGCACAACAATACCATGACTTTGGGCAACTTTGATAAAAGTATCCAAAAACAGAGGAGGAAGTAACTGGAGGCAGAAGAATGGTTAGACATTTTTAATTATATTCATTATAAATTAGCAACAAGTCTACAATTTCTTGACTATTGAATGAATTTTATAACTTACATTCGATTTTAAAGTGGACACATTATTAGAGTTCAATCCCCATAAGTTTCTGGAAGAGCTTTCAAGTATTTTGGTAGCCCTATCTATAGCTCTCCTCCTATCAGCAATTGCGCCATCCATGATAATGCAGACTTCGATGGAACATCGGTGAAAACTGAGAAAAAGTACAGTAAATCACTTTCTAATGCAAAGAAGTGAAATTTATTATTCATTACAGAAAGCTGAAGGCAGCTCCATCAATTTCTGACTAGTTTTCAATGACTATTTTTATTTATTTTATTAGTAAACTTTTCAGTTTAAAAACTTTCAATTCCATCATATATTGACTTAGATCCAACTTGAGGTAAAAAATAATAGCTAACAAATTCAAAGAAAATTATCAGGTATCAAACACATGTAGCTACCAAACTTTACTGAATATAAAAAAGAAATAGATATACTAAGAGTAGAAACATACAACAAAGCTAAAACACTGTACAATAAAAACCATTAAAAGTTTTGATAAAGTAAGTTAATAACATCCTGTAATATATATTTTACACAACCACATTTATAGTACTCACGCAGAGAATATACCATCCAATTTCTTGGCAAATGAATGGTAGTCCCCACCACATATTATAGAGTGACTTGGTAGGGATTCTTTTAAGTAGTAGGCAAAATTCTTACCATCAATTAGTAATCTGCATCTGAAAAATAAGAAGGAAATATAAGAAAATTGATGAAAAATTAACCTACTCTCTAAGAAATTCACATTCTAGTCTCCAATTTCTTTGCTAATTTAGCCTTAAAACATAATTAACACCTTACAGACTAATACAGTACACCAGTCAGGTAGTCAGCAGAAATTCAGAATTTGGAACAATTTTAACATTCTCTATTTCAACAACCCTAAATTATAATATTATTTCCAATATTTTGCTACGAACAGAAGGTGAAATAGAAGATTTATGGGAAAACATTTTACCAATTTCTATTTCAGATAATAATGCATGTATTTTTGGCCATTTTGGAGAGAAATTTTAAAATCTTTGGAGACAAATTGCTCCAAAAATTAAATATCTGGTGACTAATTGTGCATCTTTTGCAGACTGTCATGTAATGTTGTAAACATAGGATTAATTGGAAAATTGCCACCGGATAATTCAGGAGACTAATTTGAAGGCTTCAACAGTCGTCAGATAAACTTAACATCTTCATGGGTATTGGGTAATGGGTTCATGCATCTTTTGCAGGATGGGAAAGATGGTATATTAACATTAATTTTACTGTGAACAAAAACAAAATAAGATATCTCTACAAACACTTCAGTGACTTCACCAGTTTCTGCAGACTGGAATTGGTAAATTGGCTGAGGATGGTGAACTGTTACCTGTGAACCATAATTTAAAAAAATCTAAACCAAACAAAACTTGAATTAATAACTATAATTCCATTAATATAAAATTTACCTGATAGCTGATTAATTGATTATGAATATTGAGTGATCTCTAAGACAAATTCAGACAAAACTAGTAACTACATTAGCAAGCCAGTCTGTACTCTGTTTTTGGAGCACAAAATCCCACTGACTTTTACAAGAAACTGAAAAAAATCAAACCTTTTCCCAATTTAGGCTTGAGCTATCAAAAATTAATGGTAACATAGGAATAAATAGCTAAAGCCTAAAAGTCCACAGACTTTGCCAGAATATTAGTTTCAAGAGGGAAAAATTCCACCGACATGTCGGTAGAATAGTGTACCAATCTGCAAAGTGGGTCCATGATTATTGTTTAATTTTGCCGAAGCCCGAAGGAAGATCTTTGGAGACATTTTTTGAGGGAAAATACCTATACCTTTGTAAGATTTTGGGGACACTTTCCTAATTAATTGCTTTAATTCCTAGGTTTACATGCAATTATTGGAGAAATTTTGGAGACAGATAATTAGATATGTGATATAACACACTTTGCAGACTGATAGTCTGATTAGAATACTAGAATTTACCATGCAATTGTGAACCAGGTTTCCAGACTGCAGGAACTGGTAAAGGTTTCTCCAAGAAATTTTCTATTTTATCTTCTGTTCTCAGTAAAATGCATGTAAATTTAGGAGGAAATTAAGGATTGTTTTGCACAGAAAATTTACCATGAAATACAGACTGGTATATTTATATGTATTTTACTGAGAACAAAAGCAAAAATAGAGAATTTCTTGAAAAACAGTTTACCACCAGTCTGCAGAATATGGAACATTTTTCCAAGACTCTCTGCGGGAGTTTTTGATTGAATTTTAGAAATTTGAGATCTCTGCAGGAGATCTTGAATTAATTCCAATGTTTCCATTAATTTAGCTGCGGGAGATTCTGAATCTGCTACTGAGAGTCAGAGAGTAACTGTCTCTCAAATTAAAATCTCTGCAGGGGAAGAAACACATTCTGCAGACTGGGAACTTTACCAGTTCCTGCAGTCTGGGTAATAGGTATGAAGTGAATTTGATAATTGTTGTAGGCTATCAAATTATGACTGACGGTACTTGAATCCGATGACCGATGTTTAAACAACACAGATTAATTCTTTGATCGAGATATTTAATTTGGAATAGAAAATAAAATATATCATAATTCATAGAAAACTCAAAACTGTAATAATTATAATTTTATGGGGTAACTACCTATTATAAACTTTCTGCCTGAGGTCAGCGAGGTGTAAATATAACTTATCAGTTAGTAGCTGTATCGGGGGGCATGTCGCCTCTCAAACCCCCACTCTGCAGAACATACAGTCTGCAGAATATGGAACATTTTTGAGTGATGATTTTTCGAAGACACTCTGCGGGAGATCTTGAATTAATTCCTATGTTACGGGTTTGACTAAAAGACGCATGACCACGCACTGCCACGCACGGCCACGCATGACCACGCATGACCAATATATAAAAGACACACGACCACGCATGGTCACGCACGACCACGCATGACCAATATATGTGGGTATGTAGGGGATGAGGGAGATATTATTGCCAATTTTCAGGAATTATTTCGATCATATATCCATCCTACAATTCATGCAGTAGCCTAAACGCACAACCGACATGTTTATTGTCCGTAGAGTCTGTATAGCTTCAACTGGTGAACTAATTGCAATATACCGTATTCGAAATCATCGAGTCTAACATTGAAAGTCCAATTCAGGATCCGATAAAAAAAATCAGTTTATTACGAAATGTAGTAGAACTAAGGTCTAGGATCGTTAATCTGCAAGAAATTCAGTTCAGTGTAATCTTTCTATATGCTTTTAAAGTATTTACTATTTAATACTATGTGTACTAAACATTGATCTGACGTTGAAGAAAGAGACTGTGCACTCTTTGTTTTGATTTTCAATTTGAATTTATAAACCAAGAGTGCATTTCCGGGATTAACATTTAAATTATTTCCTGAATTATGAAACGTTTATATAATAAGTTTATCTAATTTTATACCTTTAGAGGAATATTTAATGGTGAAATGAATTATACCTACCTAATTGATATTCAAAACAAACGGTGTACATTCTTTTTCTTTGGACTGAAAATTAGCAAGTCGGATGTAAAACCGGTATTTTAGACGTATAGTTTTGATTACTAAAATTTCTAAAAGCGTATAGAATTAAAAATGTGTTATCATTTTTCATTGGGTTTGCAGCAAAATTATAAGAAACAATTTTCCTCATTGATTAAAATAATTAATTTTTTTCTTGTACCTTTAGTTATTAGGATGTATTTTAAGAACTTACAGTTCTTATAATAATGTCAATATACATCTAATTTTTTTCAGATGCCAGCTCCAATCCTGGCAATCCATTGCCAACAGATTCACGACCAAGAAATACAAATATTGAATGGATGACGGACAGCCAACTACCTAGACGATTTAGTCATTACAGTCTTAGCCTACTATAGGTTAAGCTTTAAAATAAAGCCCTGACCGTTGTCATAGTAGTTTCATTGATTGCTTCAATATTAAGAGTAGTAGAAAATAACACATGACCAGTACACTAGGCCTAATTTATAACTTTGAGAGTGGAATTAGGCCCTCAATTTGCCACAGGATTCAAAATACCAAGTTATATAAACGCGGATATTAAGTCATTAAAATTCAACATTTTATCGACATGGCCATTTTTCGACTGGCAAGGTGGTTATGAAAAATAAGCACAGATAAGGTCAAATCTATTTATTATACATTTATTTTGAAAATAGACAATATATATATGTGACAAACTAATTTTGTTTGATGCTAGTAGTTTTAGTTGCTCGCTTCCTCTTCCTCTGGCCTGGTTTCTTGCCTCCATTGGAGGTGGGAGCAGTGGTAGCCAGCGCACCGTCAGTGGATACCACAGTCCGGTTGTCTACCATCCAAAGATGCCTCATAAAGCGCTGGAAATGGCGATCCCGCTTGATCTTGTCCAGGGTATTCCAGACGTCGATTGGAACAAGAAACCGCTGATAGGGCTGGCAGAGGATGAAGTCACCTTGCCCAACGAGTGCCCGTCTCAAGTCGCTGTACTGGGTTTCAACTATTTTCTGGAGTTTGACAACAAGCAATGTCAGTGGCTGTGACTTCCAGGCAACTGCGTGTTTCAGGATGGCGTTGAGGCTTTCGCAGTTGTTATTCGTCCAATTTCCCAGAGTTGCTGTCCAGGGCTGCTCCTTCGTGGTGTTAAAGTTAGCAACAAGTATTGGTTTTACTTGGTCCAAAAAGTATTTGTTAAATGTTGGGGCAGTCGTAGTATATAATAATTTTGTCTGGTCAATCCTAAATTCGAATAAACATCTTTCGTCTGCACTGGTGATGCCACAGAGTCCGAAGATGGAGTCAATTATTGTGTGTGTCTTTCTTTGTCACTCCAATCTTGTCTTTCAGGTATTCGTCTATATTTTGTCGTAAATGTCTGGTGCAGCTTAGAGTCGAGGAGTCGGGGAAAGCCTTTTGCATCGCCTTCTTCAGGGCCATCTCGCCGTCGGAGCCGAAGACTGGTTGACAAGGGGCGCCATGCAAACGGGCATAGAGGTCCGCGAAGAAGGTGTGGTAACTGTTGAAATCAGAGTTTCCGTGCAGGTACATTGGGCCTGCGAAGATGGGGTGGTCGTCCGTGTTTCGCCGCTTCACAGCCAGATGCTTAAAAACTCCAACTGTCACGTGAACATCCGACAAATTGAAAGTTTTGTCAAACCCCAGGACGGTGCTGTGAGCCAGAGGGGATGAACAGCAGAAGCGGCGAAGGTCCTGTATTTGATTGTCGGTGTAGAGGATCGTCGCTGGCACCTTGTCCCCCGTTATCTTAACACTCCTGACGAAGTCGCTGTGAGTTTTAGTCATCGTTTCAACATTCTGCACGTGGTCGCCAAAGTTGCCATGATTGCGAGTGGAAGATGGCAGGATTCGTCGTTCAGTGAGTTAACAATTAGAGTAAGAACAATGTTGTGTTTTTATGAAATAAATAGCAATTAAGATATTATTAATATCATTCATAATATGATATTTATTACAATATTGGAATAAAGTACATTGATTGAAGAGGATAACATAATGACGTATACTAATTTGGTCAAATTTTAGGATTGTAACAATCAATGAAACGGTAAAGCGTCCCACTTACAATTAGGGATGAGAAATATGGGGGAACGATAAAGACCCCCCCCCCCCCTCCGTGTCACGAGACCCCCAGTCATGAGCCCCCTATGACCAAGGGGGGCTCATGACCCGGGAGGGGGGGGGGGGAGCTTATGACCTACACCCAGAAATAGGAAGGAGATATTTTCAAATTAATTCATCTTTAATTTAATTAAAGGCAGGCCTCGCTTTAAGTACAGTTCACTTTAATAAATGTGGTAATTATTTCGAGTCATGTCTCGAAATAAGTTCCGTTCGTAGACATACAAAACGGAGACAATTTTCTGTGATTATTTCACGGTAACTAAAAAAAACATCAAAATTATAATCCAGATGAGGTTATTAGAAGCAATTGGTTCAGAAATTCAACATTTTCGGGTAATTTCCGTGTTATTGCGCGGTTTCATATTTTCGAACACGTAAAAATTTCTATATACTAATCATTATTTATGATACCAATTTGAATAGAAGTTAAATTATAATTATTATATTTACTTCTCGGACGTGTACGAAAATGTAGAACGTACCAATAACTTGAAACTTAGTACCCTTCTTCCAAAAATATTTCATAGGGCATAAAATTGCTGTTTGTTCAATGTAACACAATAATTATAGAAGTCTAAGTATCTATTAATTACTCACCTATACTGAGTGAGAGTTAAGCTATGGATGGATTTTAAAACCTTTAATAAATTCATTGCTTTTAACTTTCGTCACAGTCACAAACACCATGTTTGATAATAGGCTTATATACATAGTACTTTAACCAGAGTTTATAGAATAGGGACTATAAACTGTGACTCTAATTCTAAATCAAATTTTCTTTCTATACCTAACTCATAGAAAATGAGATGTATAATCAAGGAGTGACAATTATAAATTTCTTGTTACTTTGCTTCGCTTCGCTTTAATTACAGTTTGGTAACTAAACTGAGTCGTGATTTGGTAACTAAAGCGGGGGATGCCTGTAAGTTTTATCTATTGCAACATATTCTTATAAAAAAATAAGTCACAGGAAACAACATAAATAATACCAAAATGGAATATTTGAAATGAAATTGAGTAAATTCTAAAAAATATTATTCAGAAAAAAAATCAAAGGTAAAATCAATTAAGAGAATATTTATATTATTGGTATATATGTGATATATATACAATACTCTTAAGTTTTTGTTTATAAGCGGAGATTATTATAAGAAACTTATAAATTAACACAGGTACCTTTATTTTTTATCCAGTTTCTACTATCTGTTAACAAAAAATAAAGTAGATAATTATCGATTAATCTGAATTAAATAAAATAGGGACCTTATACCTTATGGGACGTCTATATACCCACTTCCTAGTTCACGTCCCTAAATCAATTAGGGTCAGGAACTAAGGAGGGTGTAATTGGATCGTTTCCTATTTCGCATCCCTAAATGAAATAAGGACACGAATCAGGAATTCACCAATAACGGTTAGGGCTTTATTTAAAAGCTTAACCTATAGTAGGCTAAGAGCCGAAGACTCTAATGATTAAATCGTCTAATGATTAAATCGTCTTTGGTAGTTGGCTGTCAGTCATCCATTCAATATTTTTATTTCTTGGTCGTGAATCTGTTGGTAATGGATTGCCAGGATTGGACCCGGCATCTGAAAAAAATAGATATATATTGACATTATTGTGAGAACTGTAAGTTCTTAAAATACATCCTAATAGTTAAAGCTATACAGACTCTACGAACAATAAACATGGTGGTTGTGCGTTTAGGCTACTGCATTACCGGTAGGATGGATATATGATCGAAATAATTCCTGAAAATTGGTAATATTATCTCCCCCATCCCCTACATATTGGTCATGCGTGGTCGTGCGTGGCCATGCGTGGTCGTGCGTCTTTTATATATTGGTCATGCGTGGTCATGCGTGGCCGTGCGTGGCAGTGCGTGGTCATGCGTCTTTTAGTCAAACCGCTATGTTACCATTAATTTTGCTGCGGTAGATTTTGAATTCATTCCTATGTTACCATTAATTTAGCTGCGGGAGATTCTGAATCTGCTTCTGAGAGTCAGAGAGTAACTCTCTCTCAAGACTCAAATAAAAGTCTCTGCGGGAGAAGAGACGCATTCTGCAGACTGGCTGAGAACATGGGACATATTTAACATATTCTGTGCAAACAATCCTTAATTTCCTCCTACCAGTCTGTATTTGGTGCACAAAATTCCACTGACTTTTTGAAAAAGCTGAAAAAATCCACTATAAATTTCCAGTAATCTGGCTGATCCACTAACATTTTATCCATTTTTCCACTGAAAATTAATGGTAACATAGGAATAAAAAGCTAAAAATCCACAGACTTTGTCAGAATATTATTTTCAAAGGGGAAAAAATCCACTGACATCTCGGTGGAATTTACCACGAAATACAGACTGGTCCTCCTATATTTACATGTATTTTACTGAGAACAGTAGCCAAAATAGAGGATTTCTGAGAGAACACTTTACCAGTTTCTGCAGTCTGGCCGAACCCCACTGCTGTCTGGGCGTCTGCCAGCCACTCTGCCTCTGGAAAAAGTGGTCTTTTCCCTGTCTGCAGAATATGGAACATTTTTCCAAGACTCTCTGCGGGAGTTTTTGATTGAATTTTAGAAATTGGAGATCTCTGCGGGAGATCTTCAATTAATTCCTATGTTACCATTAATTTAGCTGCGGGAATTAAATTATTAATTCCTATGTTACCATCAATTTAGCTGCGGGAGATTCTGAATCTGCTGCTGAGAGTCAGAGAGTAGCTCTCTCTCAAATTAAAGTCTCTGCGGGAGAAGAGACACTTTCTGCCCAGTCTGCAGAATATGGAACATTTTTCCAAGACTCTCTGCGGGAGTTTTTGAATGAAATTTTAGAAATTGGAGAGTCAGAGAGTAGCTCTCTCTCAAATTAAAGTCTCTGCGGGAGAAGAGACACTTTCTGGCTTCTGCAGACTGGGTCTTTTCTGATGGATTAATTACTCTGTTGGAGTTTAGCAAACCTTAAAATACAGTAATAAATTAATAGGATCTGTATAATCCGCAGCATTTAGCCTCTAAATTTCATTTGTTAGCTTAAGTTATTTTCCAGAAGAATGGACTGCCAGGTCATTGACATTAAACAATCATGAAGTGTGCAGTACAACAAACTAGAGGATACAACAAACTACATAACATGATAACAGACATTTATGTTGAAATCATTGATAGGTAGCATGTACAATGGTGCGCCGTATTGTAGTGTGCCGTAATGTGGTGCGCCGCTCAGCTTTTATATCCTGTTGGCTTCAACTGAAATGCTCTGTAACATTGATTATTGAACAACAGTAACATGGATTGTGAATTGCCTAGTAGTAATATTCTATCTCACCTTTTAATCTTGACATTTTTGAACGACGCCTTTTGGCGATGCTTGATGAAACTCAAGAGACCTTCTAACCCCATTTCCTACAATATGTATTTTACCATTTCTACTAAAACCACGTGTGCTGTGTTTCGAACAATGTTTTTATAAATACAAAAGTAACTTTCTATATTTCGCGGAAAAAGATTTGGATATTTTACGGAATAAACCGTGTGACGTCCTAGTTAACAACATAATATCATTAATAAGAGTATGTTTAAAATTCAGAACGTGAATTTTATTGTTTGATGTTGTTATAACCTGTTAATTGAAAAATTATGTATTCATTTTAAATCAATAAAATAAAATAAATTCAACCCATTTCATTAACTATTCTTCTTGACAGTAACTAAAGCTATCATATCCACATAATCGCTACATTATACATATATATTTTTTTCTTTATTCCAAGGTATTCATTGTTTTCTCAGTCTACAGAAACATCCATAAATATACCCACCTAAAGATGGAACTATATTCTCCAATCCAGAAAAAAGTATTTGTTGAGCCAACGACAATTATCATTAAAGGAACGTATTCATCCCTCTATCTCCCATTCAGAATCTTCGTCTCGGAGTTTAAGAAAAAATATAGGTTCGATACAGCACGCAACGAAGGGTTAATGTACGTAACACCGTAACACGTCACATTTTTCTTTGTTTAAAATAAGAAGCGTGAGATACAACAATTATTAATATAACTGGAGATATTTTTCAAGTTTTCTCATCACAGTTTTCAGAATAGGTACAGTAGTGACAGAGAGATATTTAACCTTCGTGACATCATCACAACACCAATTTCAGGTAGATTTAAAACAATTGAAGGCGCCAAATCTTAATGAACCTATTAATTTACATCAGTATACGCTAAGTATAAAAGATGCTTTCAGTTATTCAAAATGACAAAATGCTTAATTTTAGATTTCAGCGTGTTGCTTTGATGACGTCACTAGTTCAAATCTTCCGATTGTCGCTCCAGTGTTCATTCTCGTTTTTCTCATTGGCAGAGATGGGTTTGCAGAAAGTCTGTAAAGGTTGTGTCTTCACAGAGTATGACTGTATGTACACACTGACTCCGGAAACTCATTTCTGTGTCTACAAACCTCTCACTCTCTCTTGACATTTACTTTCGACTCCAAATCTTCAAGAATACATAGAAAAGCTCACTGAAATCTTCCGTTATAAAGAATATTCATGAATGTGTCATTTTCCACTGAAATGTAAAGGAACTTCTATTTGAATTTAAATAGCTTTCTTTTAAATTGTGTCCAATTAACCATTTTGCTAAATAAATTACATAAAATGACATGATGTTTGCCAAGTAACTATCTATATTGCTAACAGTTTATTAATTGTACGTAAATTTACAAATAAATACTGACAATATACACCTACAACCCTCTATCTGTAAATGAATACTGACTATATACACCTACAACCCTCTATCTGTAAATAAATACTGACAATATACACCTACAACCCTCTATCTGTAAATAAATACTGACTATATACACCTACAACCCTCTATCTGTAAATAAATACTGACTATATACACCTACAACCCTCTATCTGTAAATAAATACTGACTATATACACCTCCAACCCTCTATCTGTAAATAAATACTGATTATATACACCTACAACCCTCTATCTGTAAATAAGTGACCTCCACACCCCGTATATTTAGACTATAGGGACATTCCCTTGTCTAACCATTTGATTTATTAATGCAGCAAGTAAATAATCTCTGCAAGGTATTATTTAGAATCATTTTGTTTCACTCTTCCCTTCTATTTTGAAAGACAGTCTTACCCCCATTGAAAATTGATTAAAAAAGTGTACAAACTATTATTCGCTCAAACAATTCAATAAAATTGTAATCATTTATTGAATGTATCTGTATATATCATTAGATATAGAGTCCATTTCATTAATGAAAGTTTCACTTTAGACTTCATATTATAATTACTTATACATCTCTAGTTAATATTGAAACAGAAATTATCTACATAACTTAAATTATTCTAATTTTTCAGTAATTTTTCGACTCATAACACAGTTATGAATGATAGCCAATGCAAAGAGACAGCGCCATCACACGGACAGTCATTGCATCAATTGACTATGTGGTGTTTGGATTATTGTATACAATTTGGTGGTATCCTCCATAAGAATAATTTACTTCTATTTTAACGAATATTATCAATATTCAGCAGATGCATAATTTCCAATGCTTTTTAATACAATGCACCATTGCTAAACTGTATCACAAATATCAAATTAATTTCAATACAAGGGATTGGGACTCTGAATTGGTTTGTTTAATCATACGGCTCAGGTTGTCATAAATACGAATTGAATTAATGTAAGCTCTGCATTGAATAGGATTAGAATTTAATGGAAAGGGATTGATTTTCTAAAAAAAAATATTATGTATTGTAAGTATATTATTATGTCAAAATGATTATTAATTTCATCATTGATCATTGAATTTTCAATGATTGAAATGATCAAAATTATCCCACAACATCACACAACATCTTATAACATCACACAACATCAGACAACATCACACAACATCACACAACATCACACAACATCTTATAACATCACACAACATCAGACAACATCACACAACATCACACAACATCACACAACATCTTATAACATCACACAACATCAGACAACATCACACAACATCACACAACATCTTACAACATCACACAACATCACACAACATCACACAACATCTTACAACATCACACAACATCACACAACATCTTACAACATCACACAACATCTTACAACATCACACAACATCTTATGACATCACACAACATCTTATGACATCACATAACATCACACAACATCTTATAACATCACACAACATCACACAACATCTTATAACATCACACAACATCACACAACATCTTATAACATCACACAACATCTTACAACATCACACAACATCACACAACATCACACAACATCTTACAACATCACACAACATCTTACAACATCACACAACATCTTATGACATCACACAACATCACACAACATCTTACAACATCACACAACATCACACAACATCACACAACATCTTACAACATCACACAACATCACACAACATCACACAACATCTTACAACATCACACAACATCTTACAACATCACACAACATCTTATGACATCACACAACATCTTATGACATCACACAACATCACACAACATCTTATAACATCACACAACATCACACAACATCTTATAACATCACACAACATCACACAACATCTTATAACATCACACAACATCTTATAACATCACACAACATCACACAACATCTTATAACATCACACAACATCTTATAACATCACACAACATCACACAACATCTTATAACATCACACAACATCACACAACATCTTATAACATCACACAACATCACACAACATCTTATAACATCACACAACATCACACAACATCTTATAACATCACACAACATCACACAACATCTTATAACATCACACAACATCACACAACATCTTATAACATCACACAACATCACACAACATCTTATAACATCACACAACATCACACAACATCTTATAACATCACACAACATCACACAACATCTTATAACATCACACAACATCACACAACATCTTATAACATCACACAACATCACACAACATCTTATAACATCACACAACATCACACAACATCACACAACATCACACAACATCTTATAACATCACACAACATCACACAACATCTTATAACATCACACAACATCACACAACATCACACAACATCTTATAACATCACACAACATCACACAACATCTTATAACATCACACAACATCACACAACATCTTATAACATCACACAACATCACACAACATCACACAACATCTTATAACATCACACAACATCACACAACATCTTATAACATCACACAACATCACACAACATCTTATAACATCACACAACATCACACAACATCTTATAACATCACACAACATCACACAACATCTTATAACATCACACAACATCATACAACATCTTATAACATCACACAACATCACACAACATCTTATAACATCACACAACATCACACAACATCTTATAACATCACACAACATCACACAACATCTTATAACATCACACAACATCACACAACATCTTATAACATCACACAACATCACACAACATCTTATAACATCACACAACATCACACAACATCTTATAACATCACACAACATCACACAACATCTTATAACATCACACAACATCACACAACATCTTATAACATCACACAAACATCACACAACATCTTATAACATCACACAACATCACACAACATCTTATAACATCACACAACATCACACAACATCTTATAACATCACACAACATCACACAACATCTTATAACATCACACAACATCACACAACATCTTATAACATCACACAACATCACACAACATCTTATAACATCACACAACATCACACAACATCTTATAACATCACACAACATCACACAACATCTTATAACATCACACAACATCACACAACATCACACAACATCTTATAACATCACACAACATCACACAACATCACACAACATCTTATGACATCACACAACATCTTATGACATCACACAACATCACACAACATCTTATAACATCACACAACATCACACAACATCTTATAACATCACACAACATCACACAACATCTTATAACATCACACAACATCACACAACATCACACAACATCTTACAACATCACACAACATCACACAACATCACACAACATCTTACAACATCACACAACATCTTACAACATCACACAACATCTTATGACATCACACAACATCACACAACATCTTACAACATCACACAACATCACACAACATCACACAACATCTTACAACATCACACAACATCACACAACATCACACAACATCTTACAACATCACACAACATCTTACAACATCACACAACATCTTATGACATCACACAACATCTTATGACATCACACAACATCACACAACATCACACAACATCTTATAACATCACACAACATCACACAACATCTTATAACATCACACAACATCACACAACATCTTATAACATCACACAACATCACACAACATCTTATAACATCACACAACATCACACAACATCTTATAACATCACACAACATCACACAACATCTTATAACATCACACAACATCACACAACATCTTATAACATCACACAACATCACACAACATCTTATAACATCACACAACATCACACAACATCTTATAACATCACACAACATCACACAACATCTTATAACATCACACAACATCACACAACATCTTATAACATCACACAACATCACACAACATCTTATAACATCACACAACATCACACAACATCACACAACATCACACAACATCTTATAACATCACACAACATCACACAACATCTTATAACATCACACAACATCACACAACATCACACAACATCTTATAACATCACACAACATCACACAACATCTTATAACATCACACAACATCACACAACATCTTATAACATCACACAACATCACACAACATCACACAACATCTTATAACATCACACAACATCACACAACATCTTATAACATCACACAACATCACACAACATCTTATAACATCACACAACATCACACAACATCACACAACATCATGTATAGATTATATATGCAACCCCTATATATATTTGTACATTTATATATTTGGAATTGAGAAAGAATATATTCAGGAATATAAGGAATAAATTACTTAGGACTTTGGTAACAGTTTAATTGTATTTGTTGTGAAAAGCTTTAGGGGAATGAAACAAGAGGACTCTATGACTCATGTATATTGTTTGGTGTAGGAATAGTTTTGTAGATTTCCTAGAAGATTTATAGTTGATAAGGTGACGTTTAACATGCTCTAGAAAACAGTTAATGTTTAGGTTGATAGTTTATGAAATAGTTCAGCAAAGAATTTCATAACGGTTTCTGGGCGGAGATACGATATATTGTTTATAGTTAGGCTGAATTAGGATTGGATAGATTGGGAAAAGAGCACACCCCCGGTTTTAACGAAGTCCAATGAAATTGGAGAATTGACAAAAAGGGTCGGTTAGTTTAAGAAAGGAGGTGGAGATTTAGGAGAACTGGGGGGAATCGAAGTTAGAGAAGAAGTTAGTTCCCGACTAGAGATCAGCGAGAAAGCCTCCCTCATTCCTTGACCGTAGTGTCTTGATAGTTATTGGTGTTGTGATTAGCTAAGTCTGAAGAGATGTCCTACCCTGTGACCTGATCGAAGACTCTGACCATTTCCTCAATGAGTATAATAAGTATCTTGGGTTCTAGCCTCTCATTAATTATTGTGTGGATTAGTATTATGTCCAGTCCGGATGTTGAATTGTATAATGTACTTCATTAGTATTTTGAGTAACCTTTCTGTGTAATGTCATGCATGAATATTATCAATAGTGGAGTTAGTTAATTTTAATGAATTGTTTCATTGTCCTCGTAGATCCAGGAATCCCTTGCAATCATGAGAATTAATACTTATTTTCGAATAAGACGAAACCCATGCTAGAATGGAGTTCGGCTACTTTGATGAGATAACAATTAATTAGCTACCGTAAATGGGAAAGATAAAATGGAAAGAAACAAATAAAGAGAAATTGACTTAATTAAATGAAGGAGTAAAAATTATTAGATCCCCGATCATTCAATCACACAACATCACACAACATCCCCACAACATCTCACAACATCACACAACATCACACAACATCCCCACAACATCTCACAACTTCACACAACATCACACAACATCCCAACAACATCTTATACCATCACACAACATCTCACAACGTCTCACAACATCACACAGCATCACACAACATCAGACAACATCACACAACATCCCCACAAAATCACACAACATCACACAACATCACACAACATCTCACAACATCACACAACATCCCCACAACATCACACAACATCTCACAACATCTCACAACATCACACAACATCACACAACATCACACAGCATCTTATAACATCACACAACATCACACAACATCACACAGCATCTTATAACATCACACAACATCTTATAACATCACACAACATCATCACAATATCAGACAACATCCCCACAACACCTCACAACATCACACAACATCGACGCACAACATCATCACAACATCGCACAATATCCATACACTGTTTCCCAAATTAATGTCTCTTCAATTAAATAAGTTTGCGAGTTAAATAATAACTTTTAATCGCAACTTTCAGGTTGAAGTTAGGACATGTCGTGTAAATGACAAATGAAATAGTTAGAATGTGCATGTCGAACTTAGATGCCTTGGGACTTATTATTATCACACAGTTATATCTCATACCTTCTTACGGAAAGTCTTACAGGCTAAGTTCCGAATCATCAGATGCTTCCACATTTTCGTTCACGTAAGAAAAATTTAATTAATAATTTATTTAGTAATTTTTATATTAATTGGTATCCATGATACCTGCAGGTATCAGGTAGTTTGATACCTGATCCATGACACCTATCAAAATATTATCAATAGGTTATTTAATCTCCAGCTTGAAAGTTTTTTTTAGGTTTCAAGCTTTCGAACAGAATATCTAAGATTCCTTTTTATCAATAAATGGCACATTAAAAATGCTGAAGTTTTATAACATCAAGATATTCAAAAGGAGAAAAACAGGAAAGTCAATGGAAAGGAGTAAAATTTCTTTACTATATCTATTGAGCTTGACGGTTGGTTTAATCATGCCTCTTAATTATAGCTTTAAAGTTTAATGGGTTGTCGGATGGAGTAAATCGAGCCTCTTAATTATAGGTGCTAGCTAAATTGTATAAGTTTAGAGAGGTTATACTGATAGTTTTAATCGTATACCACTATTTTTGTTACAGACATTACGAAAGTAGAATTTTTCTAGAAAATGAATGTTGCCTACAACATAGCTATATAGGTACTAAACAATTTTTTGTGGTACTAAAAAAATTTATTTCACAAAGTTGGTTTAAAATTATTTAATAAACTATAATATAAAGAGCTTACATAAAAAGATTATATCCAACATACAGCAGTTGGTTATAAAGTTCATTGTATATAGGGCCTAGGTTATTCACGCCTTGTCCTGATGATGAATAATTTTTTTTTCCATATAGAATACTTTCGATGTTGAGTCTCACAAATATTTACCTCTTGATAAATGGAGATCCCGTTGAGTATATTTTTTTTCTAACTTATTAAACTGAAAAATAATCAATATATTATTTTTATTACATGATCGAAAATGAGAAACAGCTCGAAAACTCGTAACTTACCCTAATATTAGTGTAATTAAATCTTTAAGTTGCTTAGAAAAAATCATAGTGGGGCCATAGAAGATTAATGATAATGATAAATTTATTGAAATAATAATTCTAACAAACACACATAGAATAATGCAGATGCCTAAATGAACAACATACTAAAAAGAAATATATGTCTAGAATTAAAATCAAATTAACTATGATTCCCTCTATATCTTCCCTGGCCCCACCATGATTTCGTAGAGGGGTTAATTCTTTTACCCTCTTTTACCCTCAAAACCTTCCCCTATCTATTTAAAATGTTTTATGACTGCCTCATAAAACCATAAAGTTAATCTAACTCAGTTTATTGAGGCGTTAAAATTTGTGTTTGTTTGCATAAGAAATGTTTTATTTTGTAGAGAATTATATCGATTGGTAAAAACTTCTGGACAAATTGTTTTTCCATTTTTTTTATAGAAAGATTCTATCTGTAAGTAAATTCATTCATATTTGAAATATGTTATTCAGAAAATAATCTCCAGAGTAACGTAAGAAATGAAATTATAAATAATAATATAATTAATTACCTAATAATTTCCAATAATCTAGAACGAATACATATAGAACACTAAAACAGAAACATATTATTTTGTAAAAAGTGATTATTTTTTTTCTAGGAATCAAAAATTACCTATTATGTGATTACAGTATTTTTTTATCTGATAAAAGCATATAAATTCTCTCCATAAATATATCCTAGGTGGTGTACTCTAGGTACCTACCATATTATTCGATAATAAGGTACGAGATCTCTTTATTTTTTACAGCTAATGGACATCATTAGCATTAATGGCTTAGTAATGGCAGTGTGTTGTATAGAGCTATAAAATAAACTGGCACACAACAATATATATGCAGGTATGTGACCGTATGCTCCATCAAAAATTCGTATATCAATATAATTCTTGTTTTTGATGGAAAAATATTGTCTTAAAAAAAAATCTAACAAATGGTATGTGTTTCAAATGATTAAAATTATATTGGGAATATATATTTAAAAGTGATATACAGTTTGATTTTGGAAAAAATTTATCCGTACGATATTGTAAAACAAATTTATCACGATATTGTATAACAAATTTATCACGATATTGTAAAACAAATTTGTCACGATATTGTAAAACAAATTTGTCACGATATTGTAAAACAAATTTATCACGATATTGTAAAACAAATTTATCACGATATTGTAAAACAAATTTACCACGATATTGTAAAACAAATTTATCACGATATTGTAAAACAAATTTAGCACGATATTTTAAAACAAATTTAGTACGATATTGTCATGGTATCAATTTTTGATATTCTTTATACTCTATTTAATTATGTATATTTCATTTACCTTTGCACATAAATTCAGTGCTGGTTTGCCTGTCTCTAAATATAGCAGCCTAATTTTCTCGCGCTAACCTTTACCCTGTAGTTAATATTACGAGGCTCAGAATATCTCAGTGCACATTTAGCCTTTCTAAGATATAAGGTCAGAGGTGCTAATATCCCTAGAAGATAATTAGATAAACACACTTGATTACGAGTAAGCCCACTCTTATTGTGGAGTAGTGTGATGTTCTTAGTGTTTCTTGATTAAGGACCACAGATATTTAAATGATTGAGTAAATATGGCTTACTTGGTAGTAAGTAATACTATGTATTATATATAAATGTGGGTTAAGTAAAAAAGAAATAGGAATTTAGGCAACATATCTTTGACCATATTGTAAAGACGAGCAAAGCTTGACATATTTACAGGCTTGTTCTTTGATAAAATGTCTAAATTAGCTATTTCTACAAATATTTAAAAGGAATTGTTGGAAATAATAAAAAAATATGTTTTAAAAAATGCAGACCTCTCCGACTTTCAAAGAAGTGAAATAGTTTTTACTGTTTTTGAATGTGAAGTTGAAATAAAGTTTTTACCAACACAAAAGTATATATTCACGAAATAAATGATTATATGATTTCAATAAATAAAATAATTGTGTATGTTAGTGATGGAGTAAAAGTGCAGAGTAGGAGAGTACAGTGTGTGAGTGATGGAGTAGGAGAGTACAGTGTGTGAGTGATGGAGTAGGAGAGTACAGTGTGTGAGTGGTAGAATAGGAGAGTACAGTGTGTGAGTGATGGAGTAGGAGAGTACAGTGTGTGAGTGATGGAGTAGGAGAGTACAGTGTGTGAGTGGTTGAGTAGGAGAGTACAGTGTGTGAGTGATGGAGTAGGAGAGTACAGTGTGTGAGGAACTATTCATCGTTGAATTCAGGAACTATTCCATCAAAACTGAAGCTTGGGTATATTACTCCAATTTACAAAGGAGGGGACAAAACACAACCTAAAAATTATAGACCTGTTGCCCTGACTTCTCACATTAGTAAAGTGTTTGAGAAGGTTGTAGGGGGTGAAATTGTGGGGTATCTGAATAGAGCTGTACTATTCAATCCGGGACAGCATGGATTCAGACAGGGACGGTCCTGCGTGTCACAATTGTTGGAACACCGACAGTGCATCCTCGAAGCCTTGGAGAGTGGGCTGTCTGTGGATGTGGTCTATCTCGACTTTGCTAAGGCCTTCGATAAAGTTGACCATACTGTGCTTCTGAGGAAGTTAAAGGCAGCTGGACTGGATGGAAAGCTGTTGTGTTGGTTGAGGGCTTTCTTAGTTGGACGAAAACAACTAGTAGTGGTGGAGGGAGCTAAATCGGGGCTCACAGATGTGGTTAGTGGCGTTCCACAGGGATCAGTGCTCGGACCTGTTTTGTTTCTAATCCATATCCAAGATATTGATGAAAAGGTCACAAATACGATCGTTACGTCCTTCGCTGACGATACAAGATTGATGAAATATATCGGTCAAGACGAGGATGTGGAGCTTTTAAGGGAAGATTTGCGGAGAGTATATGAGTGGGCCACGGAAAATAATATGAGATTCAATGGCGAGAAGTTTGAGCTCGTAACCTATTCGCCAAGGCAGGATGTAATAGAAAATCGCCATTACATCACTACAGACGGTACGCAAATTGAGAGGAAACCGGTGGTGAGAGACCTTGGTATTCTAATGCAGGATGATTCAACTTTTAGCGATCCTATAGATGCAGTGGTGAAGAAAAGTAGACAGCAAGTGGCTTGGATTTTGAGGTCTTTTAGGACGAGAGACAGGGACCTTATGCTAACTTTATTCAAGAGTATGGTCCTTCCGTTATTGGAATACTGTTGTCAGCTGTGGTCTCCTAAGGCAATAGGATTGATACGTAAGCTGGAGAGTGTCCAGCGCACTTTCACCTGCAGGATCTCTGGGTTTGCGGAGAGAGATTACTGGGAGAGGTTGAGAGATTTAAAGCTCTACTCATTGGAGAGGCGTAGAGAGAGGTACAGAATAATATATGTTTGGAAAATTGTTGAGGGTTTGGTTCCAAATATTCACCTGCCAAGCAAAATAACAACCTATGATAGTGACAGGAGGGGAAGACTCTGCCGTGTGCCAGCCATTAATAATAGATCCATGGCAAGAATTCAAACACTGAAAGAGGCCTCTATGTTTGTTGGAGGTCCTCGATTATTTAATTGTCTTCCAAAGGATTTGAGAGAGCCTGGACACGAATTGGAGGGTTTCAAGAGGAAGTTGGATTGCTTCTTGGAGAGAATTCCGGACAAACCAATATTGCCTCATTATTACCAGGTGGCTGTCAGCAACAGTATTGTGGATCAGTGCAGAGCACTGTGAACTGTGAAGCTACACTGATAAAGTGATTGTGATTGTGACTGAAAAAGAGCTTCACCATCAGACATGAACGGGTGGCGCATCAGCGTGGCCTCGACTGGCGGATGGACCAGTTGGAACTTCATCTCAGGAAATCTCAGGAGTGGTAGAGTAGGAGAGTACAGTGTGTGAGTGATGGAGTAGGAGAGTACAGTGTGTGAGTGATGGAGTAGGAGAGTACAGTGTGTGAGTGGTAGAGTAGGAGAGTACAGTGTGTGAGTGGTGGAGTAGGAGAGTACAGAGTGTGAGTGGTAGAGTAGGAGTGTACAGAGTGTGAGTAGTGGAGTAGGAGAGTACAGTGTGTGAGTGGTAGAGTAGGAGAGTACAGAGTGTGAGTGATGGAGTAGGAGAGTACAGTGTGTGAGTGGTAGAGTAGGAGAGTACAGTGTGTGAGTGTTACAGTAGGAGAGTACAGTGTGTGAGTGGTAGAGTAGGAGAGTACAGTGTGTGAGTGTTACAGTAGGAGAGTACAGTGTGTGAGTGGTAGAGTAGGAGAGTACAGTGTGTGAGTGGTACAGTAGGGGAGTACAGAGTGTGAGTGGTAGAGTAGGAGAGTACAGAGTGTGAGTGGTAGAGTAGGAGAGTACAGTGTGTGAGTGTTACAGTAGGAGAGTACAGAGTGTGAGTGGTAGAGTAGGAGAGTACAGAGTGTGAGTGGTAGAGTAGGAGAGTACAGTGTGTGAGTGTTACAGTAGGAGAGTACAGTGTGTGAGTGGTAGAGTAGGAGAGTACAGAGTGTGAGTGGTACGGTAGGAGAGTACAGAGTGTGAGTGGTAGAGTAGGAGAGTACAGAGTGTGAGTGGTAGAGTAGGAGAGTACAGTGTGTGAGTGTTACAGTAGGAGAGTACAGAGTGTGAGTGGTAGAGTAGGAGAGTACAGAGTGTGAGTGGTACAGTAGGAGAGTACAGTGTGTGAGTGGTAGAGTAGGAGAGTACAGAGTGTGAGTGGTACAGTAGGAGAGTACAGTGTGTGAGTGGTAGAGTAGGAGAGTACAGAGTGTGAGTGGTAGAGTAGGAGAGTACAGAGTGTGAGTGGTAGAGTAGGAGAGTAGAAGCCTGTGAAACAACAGTAAAACTTTGGAAAGTAAGAAGAAAAGGTATTGTAAATTGTATTTAAATTTCAAAAAAACTATCTATACTCTAATAAGAGCTGCATCCGTCTATCCGTTCATGTATCCCACTTTTATTAAGAAACTCTTATTAAAAATGAAAGAAATCGTCCACGGCCATTTCGTCCACGGACAATTCATTAACGGACAATTCGTTCACGAAATTCTTTATTTTGTATTATATTTTTAATGCATATATATTTTATATATATTCTGCAATATGAATGAAGAAAATAGCCTTTGTTGATGGTAATTATTAATTTATGTTATTTGCCCTAATTATCTTTGCAGAATGTGGCAAGGTCATATTTTAGCCGTCGTTTATTTATTTATCATCTTGTTATTCGCTTTACTGAAAAAGAATTCTACCAAATTGCCTGAAATTTGGTGAAGCAATTGGTGTATGTCCAGTGACCTGCTGGTAGAATTTTGGGAGTGACCCTGTCAAAGGTCAAGGTCATGGTCATTTATAACTCAAAAAGTATTGAACCATATTTCATGAAACTTGGTGGGACGATTGGTCATTATACAGAAACCATTTTATTAGATTTTAGGAGCAATCAAGTGAAAGGTCAAAGATCAAGGTCAAGGTCATTTGTAACTTAATAACTCAAAAAGTATTCAACCAAATTGTTTGAAATTCGATAGTACAATTGGTCAATGTCCAGGAACCATCTGTAGGAATTTTGGAAGCGATTCAGTCAAAGGTCAAGGTCATGGTAATTTATAACTCAATAACTCAAAAAGTATTGGACCATATTACATGAAACTTGGTGGAACGATTGGTTGTTATCCAGTTAGCAGTTTATCAAATTTTGGGAGAGAACTGGTCAAAGCGGCGGCGAAGGTATGTGCTCTACCGAGTGCACATAATTTAGTACTTATTGCAATCTTCTTCTCCTACCGGCAACAGTAAAAAATAAGAATACTTTTTAACTTTTTTAATGATAAACAGGCAGGCTTCGCTTTTATTACACCCCGGTCTTATAAAATCTGTGCCATGCCAAGGCATGTCTCTAAGTTATAACAGTACATAAACATAGACATTATTTGTGATGTCTATTTCACAGTAACTACAATAAATGTCAATATATAGTATTATTAAGATTAGGTTATTAGAAGCAATATTGGTTCAAAATTCGTTTTTTATAGAAGATTTTTTTTTAACAGTGACAACTTAAAACACATACATGATATAAGTTTAATTGTATATAATATACTATTAAAGAAATGATTGATAATTAGATATGATATAAAAGAATTAGCTATATATTGGTACCTTTTAGTGTTACGTTTAATTATTTAAACACAAAAAAGTCAGTGTTATCGGATTGTTCCATATTTTCTGACTCATAATTCAACCATATACAATAATTATTATTTTATATATTTATCTCTATTGTAATTATTTTATTCGCTTTCTTACGTTTCCGCACTTAGTCTTGTTAGTGCCCTGTTATTTCAGTTACATATTTTGGATACTCATAACTCATTAATTAATGCAAAATATTAAATGAGGTAAATAACTTATAGATACAGGCAATGTCCGTGGACGAATTGTCCGTGGACGAAATGTCCGTGGACGATGTGTCCGTTGGACGAAATGTCCGTGGACGAATTGTCCGTGGACGAAATGTCCGTGGATGAAATGTCCGTGGACGATGTGTCCGTTGGACGAAATGTCCGTGGACGAATTGTCCTTGGACGAAATGTCCGTGGACGATGTGTCCGTTGGACGAAATGTCCGTGGACGAATTGTCCGTGGACGAAATGTCCGTGGATGAAATGTCCGTGGACGAATTGTCCGTGGATGAAATGTCCTTGGACGATGTGTCCGTTGGACGAAATGTCCGTGGACGAATTGTCCGTGGACGAAATGTCCGTGGACGAAATGTCCTAGACCCACATTGTATGCATCCATTTGTAATCAAAAACACTTTATATTAATTGAATTTTATATAAATGAGCAACAGGAACTGTAATAGTATTTACTAGTCAGTGACACTTACCAAAATAAGTTGTTACACAATATAGTGAAAGGATTGAAACTGTCTCTTATATAGTGATCAAACATACTGAGACTCATCGGAGAAATAAGACCTTCAAATATTTATAATTAAATTGTTTATAATAAAGAACTTATGACATATGTAATAAGCCTCCATGTTATGAAAACAAATTCGATTGATGTTTGTGACATATTAATTTTAGCAACTAACATTTAAGCTTATTGAACTGCTACTACCATTCCAATACTCTGACTTTATATTGAATGTTTTTGATTAAGAATCATAAATAAAAACATTCCTGATCATTACACTCTAATAATTTAATTGCCTAGCTAATTTTTAATATTTCCAACAACATCACAACAAAGAAAATCATTAGAAAGAACATGGGAATCTAATCTAACAGTGAAAATCTAAATATATTATAGATTGAAGATTGAAAATACTATAGATTCATAAATTGATATAACATTCATCTTATTTTGAGAATAGTTGTTTAAGCTAGTGATTACAAATCACTGCACTCGTATGACAGACATTATAGTACTGTCCGAATGCTTGGCGTTTCAAGATATACTCTCAAACGACATCAACAAAGAACAGGCCTGGCCGAAAATCAAAGTTAACTAGAACTCAATGACAGAACTCAGTGTCCACAATTTTTTTAAGCTGCACAAATCTTTGTTTCCATTTTTTATCCAACCATGCATATACTGAAAAAATGCAAATTTTCAAAACAAAACAAAATATTTTTGTAGCTAAATCAAAACATTTATTTTCGTAAACCAAAAAAAAAAAACACAAATCATTTGTTTATGCATATACACATTGGGTATCCGGAAAAAATCCCCCGGAGGAAAAAATCCCCCGGCGGGTAAAGATCCCCCGCGGAAATATCTCCCCGGATAAAATACAACAGAAAAGATATTTGTGCCCTATTTCTCAATTGATAGTTATATATCCCTAGTTTTAAATAAGTTAAATTTTGGATATAATATTATGCGAAATTTTGTTTATGTTCAATACTTGTTTAGTTAAAATCAATTTGTTGCTGGATCGTTTATTTGAGTGGTAATACAAATGAATGACATCGTTTGAATATTTCTGTGCCTTATTTGTCTATTGAGAGTTATACATGTATATCGCTAGTTTTAATCATCTACCATCACTCTATAGTTCAACATTGAACTAGTTACTTTCTACTGTGTATATATAATATATATTATGTTACGGTGTATGTATGGTTAATTAAATGTCACAATCACCAAATGGATAGTTGACTGTAATTTTAATTTTTAGATAGTAAATCTTCTACGTCAAATTTTATAATAGAACAATCATTTCAAGAATTTTGCTTAGAGCAACTTAGTGCTGGTAACACTCCTCTGAAGAATCTCAAATATCAAGATTTTTGATTATGCGCAACGTTGTAGAAAAATATGACGAATATAGTTAATCTATAAAGCTATATTAAGGCCATAACATACACTTAAAACTTTCAGTTTTGTACAGCCTATTTACAATTTTCAGATTTTGTAACATTAGTTAGCTACAGTCTAAAAACTTTATATTTGTCTATTGAAACTGTTGCAATTAATTATTCTATTTTTGACTTGAGGATATTCTTTCTTCGTTGATGCTTTCCGGGGGATTTCTTCCGGGGAGATTTCTTCCGGGGAGATTTTTTCCTCGGAGGATTTTTTTCCGCCGGGGGATTTTTTCCTCCGGGAGATTTTTTCATAGACCCTACACATTGAACATTTAAAAGGGTGGTACACACGTAGGGTTTTTTAAGTCTTTCCACCAGACTTTTTGCTAAACTCCTCCTACTTTTTCCACGAGAATATAAGAAAAAACTATATAAGTGTTATTTATTTCAGTTGGTATCCGTGATACCTGCAGGTATCACGGATACCAACTAAAATAAATTATAATTATATCGTTTTTTCTTATATTCTCGTGGAAAAAGTAGGAGGAGTTTAGCAAAAAGTCTGGTGGAAAGACTTAAAAAACCTACGTGTGTACGGCCCTTATGACCAACCACGATTTCTTCTGGAATAATCCTTATCTTTGGAAAATCGATTGCCGCCAGATATAATCCCACCGAATTCCAAGTCTTGAAGTGTCTCGTGGGAATCAATTTAGGGAATTGGAATCAGATGCAATCGGCTATGAAATTACCTGATTATTTCCATTGTAAATTGAAATCAAGGAGTTTGAATTTAATTACCTCCTTAAAGGGAGCGTCCAGTCAAAAGTATTACAATTATAAATGCTACACAAGGAGAGAAAGTTATGGTGGGATCTTAGAAGATTTTGTAGGGTATCCTCTTAATATTCTATACCTTACATTTCTCTTTATGCAGATATCAATTAGTTAGTTTATTGGTCAATTTAAACTTGACAAGTAGTTTGATAGTTAATTTATACATTTAGAGATGCAGTACTAATAAACAGTTAATTTTGACTGGCAAGTAAACTAAATATAATTTTAGTATCTAGCAACTGATTTATTTATTTTGCATTATGGGCGAAAAAGCCAATTTAAGCGATAACACGTTTCAATATAATATATATATTGTATAATTTAATTTTCTACTTATGATGCACATACTCGTTTTCTCTCCTTTTTCTTCTTTCATGCTATTGAAATGATGCTTCCTCCTCTCTTCCTTCTCAGAGCCATTAATTCAATTATTGGTTCTCGATATAATGTTTTCTTTGGAGATGTGGCGAAAGAGAAAATCAATTCCGTAATTCAACTTTTTTTGCGACAGTCAGCGAAATTGAACAAGTGAATACATTATGATGCTAAAAATATGCAGTTATAACCTTCAAAATAATACATAAAGATATGAATAATGTATTACAAATTGTGCATTTAATATCTGTGTTATGCTGATCAAATTTATTTTAAAATTTTCCGAATTAGGGTAAGTGACGAATTATCGGTCAGTATAATAATATAATTTTATCGACACGGATCAAAAATATATTTCTTATGGAAACTAATTAAGGAAATTTCCGAGTTATCGGTTCCTTCCACAATTCCATATTTGGATGCCAATTAAAATTAAAATTGAAAATAATAATTATTATATGCTTTTTTTTATATGCTCGAATATGTGGAACCATTCGATAGGTTGCAACTCATTTTGCAATATTTGTAATACTAGGATTATAAATATTTTATTAATTAAACTCAGTTTCAACTGAACAAGAATAATGAATTAATATCATTTCATTTCAATGATTTATTATCATTCAAATGGAATTTCAAACGTCAATTGAATTTCTTTTAAATAAAGAAATATAATTGGTAATTGAATAGTCATGTTAGAATTGTATCACTATATTATAGAGTGGCCGGAAAACTGCCACCTGGACAATTGCCCTCGTACTAATTTTTATCATGCCTATTAACATAAAAAATGGTGATAAAATAAATGCATATTGTTTTTCCATGATACAATTAATAAATAATTTTTAACTTTATAAACTAATTATTTTCCGTATTAATTAAAAAAATGTTACTATTAACCCCGAGTAAGTTCTAAATTCACTTTTCTGTTTTCACCTAAGGTTAGGTTAGCGGTTCGGTTGAGGGTATGGGAGGGGGGAAGGGAAAGGGGGCGTGCCCTCGGCCTCCTTCTATAGTGACGAAATGTATATTTTACTGAAAACTATAATTAAGGTGGCAATTGTCCAGTTTTTTTTCGGCAATTGTCAAGTGGCAATTATCCAAGTGGCTCTTGTCAAGGTGTCAATTGTCTGGTGGGGGCAATTTTCCGGATGGCGATTGTCCTACCACCATATTGTAGTTGTTTAAATTTAAAATGCAATTAAAAATTGTCCAACTATGCTTACATATTCTATGCATTTAAAATAAAGTTGGAATATTTACTTTTGAACTATTTTTCGAAAAAAAAAATTGAAAACGTTTGTTCTGTAGTAATTTGATCAAACAAAATAATAATAATAGGTAATATTATATTTTATATCAGACTTTATCTCTCTTTTCATTCACAGAAAGAGGATGAACAGAAATGAACCTAGAAATGAACCTTGAGGTATACCATCAGCAACATTAACGACAATGGAACTTCGAGTACCTGCTAACTAGGTAAAAATATTTCTTTGGGCAACATTGCCCCAATATTATTACATCATCGCCCTAATATTGTTACAACATTACCCTAATATTGTTACAACATTGCCCTAATATTGTTACAACATTACCCCAATATTGTCACAGCAGCGCCATAATTAATATTGTTACAACATTACCCCAATATCATCACAACATTGCTCCAATATTGTTTCAACATTGCACCATAAGAAATATCTATATTAAATACTCTATTTCCTAATTCATTGCGTAGTAATTTCGTAAGTAGTTTTCTCTGTGGAATAACAGTTCGGTCTGAGAGTTCAGGAAGCATTGTTGATTATTTTGATATGAATTTAATATGGAGGCTTGAGGATGATATTAAAACTTATGAAAAGGGAACATTCTTCCACCCTGGAAGGAGATTAAATCTTCTCAGGTATTTCAAATTTAATTGAAAAGATGGAAGGGTAGGATTTTCACAATCAAAATAGACATTGTTTATGCTTCGTAAGATTTAGACTTAATATTATATGGAGATTCTTTCCATAATGAATATATTTAATATACTGATGACATTACTTAGTAAGAACTTATTACTCTTTAATACTCTAAATCATTTTGTTTCATTTGTTGATGCACTCTATTCTGTATAGAAATAAACCCCCGTGAACATCAAGACTGCACATCTCACCAATTTTCACTGAGGAGTCGTAATGTCTTCCCATCATCGATTTGATGTTCGTAAGTGTGATGGAAAGACACCCATCGGGCAAATGATGTGTGTGATGATGTAAAGATGAATGTGATGATGTAAAGATGAATGTGATGATGTAAAGAGGAATGTGATGATGTAAAGATGAATGTGATGATGTAAAGATGTGTGTGATGATGTAAAGATGAATGTGATGATGTAAAGATGAATGTGATGATGTAGAGAAGAATGTGATGATGTAGAGATGAATGTGATGATGTAAAGATGAATGTGATGATGGAAAGATGAATGTGATGATGTAAAGATGTGTGTGATGATGGAAAGATGAATGTGATGATGTAGAGATGAATGTGATGATGTAAAGATGAATGTGATGATGTAAAGATGAATGTGATGATGTAAAGATGAATGTGATGATGTAAAGATGAATGTGATGATGTAAAGATGAATGTGATGATGTAAAGATGAATGTGATGATGTAAAGATGAATGTGATGATGTAAAGATGAATGTGATGATGGAAAGATGAATGTGATGATGGAAAGATGAATGTGATGATGTAAAGATGAATGTGATGATGTAGAGAAGAATGTGATGATGTAAAGATGAATGTGATGATGTAAAGATGAATGTGATGATGTAAAGATGAATGTGATGATGTAAAGATGAATGTGATGATGTAAAGATGAATGTGATGATGTAAAGATGAATGTGATGATGTAGAGAAGAATGTGATGATGTAAAGATGAATGTGATGATGCAAAGATGAATGTGATGATGTAGAGAAGAATGTGATGATGTAAATGTATGTATTGATCGTTGTGTGAAAGAACTGAGATTTCAACTTTTGTAACTATTTGTATTTTATATGATATTTGTTCATTAAATTCTAACTGTGTGACCAGTGCAACTCCTCGATCTATAATGAAGTCATGTGTAATGAACCATCCTGATTTTTAGAGTTCTGAGAAATAAACTAGCCTGTATAATGAATTTGTATCACAAGAAAGATAATATTTAAAAATTTAAATATTTTTATTAAATTTATTAAATTTCAACCTGTAAAGCATATGTTTATACTGGTGACCGAACGTTTCGTTACTGGACGTTTCGTACCCGGACGTTTCGTTACCGGACGTTTCGTTACTAGGACGTTTCGTTACCAGGACGATTCGTTACCAGGACGATTCGTTTCTTTTATATTTTTTTATGAAATGGAAACAATTTTTTATTAGATATGGGTTGCAGACTACAATTTTATATCAATCCCATACATTATAAATTTATACTACTTTAAAAATAATGTCTACTTTTTGAACATATTTTTTATTCGTTTGGTTATACATTGAATTTAATCAGATGTTTTAAAATTAATAATCATTACTTAATTTCTTTGATTAGAAAAGCTGGTACTAAAGATAGCATGGATACCAACTGATATATAAGTTAAATAACAATACTCCTATTTTTTTGTCCTCATATGATCGAAAATGTGCTTCTATTATTATAGAAGCACATTTTATTATAGAACCCATAGTTATTTTCGATCATATAAAATTTCAACTCTTTATTCTTATTCTTATTTACTATTTTCTATTATGTTCGAAAACTTCCAGTAATTGGTTCACATAGGGGAAAAAAATCAATACATATTTATAATTAATAATGTATGGGATTGGTATATTTTTTAGTCCATAACTCATTTCGAATTAAAAAAATCGTTAGTAGCGATTCGGAACGAAAAATCTGGTAACGAATCGTCCTAGTAACGAAACGTCCTAGTAACGAAACGTCCTAGTAACGTCCGGGTACTAAACGTCCAGTAACGAAACGTCCTAGCACCGTTTATACTATTCTTTGTATTCTGAAATGTTTAAAAAGAAACTTTTACATCTATAGATTTTAACCTTTTTGTCAACCATTTAATTATTTAAGATTAACCTTGAAGGTCAAGGTCACGAAAGTTTAACCCGTACACAGAAGGTGGCCTTATTTTGGGACAGCAATCGGTAGATTTAGATAGAAGTTAAAGTTGAGCAACTGTGTACAGGTTAAAATCTATTGAAGCGGTGGCGAAGGTATGCGGCTTACGATTGCCCCTTGTAGCTCTAATAAGTAATAAGTTCTACCTGCCTATGTAAGATATATAGATACATTAATCTCCTCATACACCAGTTTCAAGTTCCATTATATTACATCTTTGTCTCAATGCAAATGCACTTTAGAGCTGCAAAGAACATGTCTCTTTTCACAGAGAATATCTCCCCGCAATTTGCTCTGTGGGAAATATTCTCCTGAATATCTTGAGACTTCTTTTTGAACTTTACATTCCGATTTTTTCAGTAGGTATTTGGAATAGATTTCAATTGAGCCCAATCTTTACCCACGGGTCTCCTTTAATTCTAGAGCGATCCCACCATAATTTTTCCTTTAAGAAATTATGGCGAAAAAAAATCCAAAATTCTTTGAATAATTCGCACATTTTGAGAGAACATAAAACACTTGCAAGACATTATATGATTTAATGCTGTATTTATTAATGAATTTTGCGTTACATGCAGTTTATGATGGGCGGTGGCCGAAAATTTCGGTCAGGGAAATTTCGGTGTCGGAATTATAAATGGTTTTTCAACATAAATAGCCCTCATTTAGTTTGTTGTATCTACTAGTTTGTTGTACTGCGCACTTCGTGATTTTTTAATGACCTGGCTGTGGCCCCGATACATGTAACTTATAAGTTATTTATACCTCAGACCGAAAGTTCTGAGACGAAATTTTCCTCTCAAATCTCATGTTCAATAAATGTCATAACATGTTAAAATTACCAATGTTACGTATCATTTTACAGCTGTTAAAGATGTTATTTGTTTTTAATAAATACACTACATATTCTAGTATTCACAATTTCAACTTTTTCAATTACAGTTCTTTAATAAAATCATTATAAGATGTTCCTAGAGCCATGATGGGCACCGAAGACACCTCAGCTAGCTTTCAGTATCAAATTATTGAAAATAAGGAAAATTTTATTTATCCGCACAGAATAGTAGCATACACTGTAAACTTCACTGTCATTACCACGAGTTAATCACCCGATGGCGACATCTGGAAACTGCTTCATTTCAATAATGACAAATTAAAAAAAGTTTTATTAACTGAAGAAAGAAAAATGAGATAGAGTAATTATTCTTATGATTTATATAATGGAAACTTAATTATCTTGTATAAAATCTATCAGCAGGTATTAATTAGCATTGTGCTACAAGTACTTCATTATTCACACCTCTTATCCTTTATATTAAACACAGAGTAAATCTTCTCAATTGCAGCTTATCATCTGAAGAGTATTCCCAGTCAGTGATGGATTAGTTATTCCCCTGGTATAAAAGCTTAACAAATGAAACAAAAGTCACTTGGGATCAGCACTCTTCACTTATACTACGCTATAACCTAGCGCTTATTACTCTAAAACTACTCAGATCACTTTCACCTAGCGCATTCTACGCTAGAACTGACTCTCATCATTTTTACCTAGCGCATACTACGCTAGAACTGCCTCAGATCACTCTCACCTAGCGCATACTACGCTAGAACTCTCTCAGATCATTGTCACCTAGCGCATACTACGCTAGAACTGCCTCACTCTCACCTAGCGCATACTACGCTAGAACTGCCTCAGATCATTCTCACCTAGCGCATACTACGCTAGAACTGCCTCAGATCATTCTCACCTAGCGTATACTACGCTAGAACTCTCTCAGATCATTGTCACCTAGCGCATACTACGCTAGAACTGCCTCATTCTCACCTAGCGCATACTACGCTAGAACTGCCTCAGATCATTCTCACCTAGCGCATACTACGCTAGAACTCTCTCAGATCATTGTCACCTAGCGCATACTACGCTAGAACTGCCTCATTCTCACCTAGCGCATACTACGCTAGAACTGCCTCATTCTCACCTAGCGCATACTACGCTAGAACTGCCTCAGATCATTCTCACCTAGCGCATACTACTCTAGATCTCTCTCAGATCATTGTCACCTAGCGCATACTACGCTACAACTGCCTTATTCTCACCTAGTGCATACTACGCTAGAACTGCCTCAGATCATTCTCACCTAGCGCATACTACGCTAGAACTGCCTCAGATCATTCTCACCTAGCGCATACTACGCTAGAACTGCCTCAGATCATTCTCACCTAGCGCATACTATGCTAGAACTGTTTTCAATATCTTCAAAGCTCATTTTTAGGAGAATGAATAATCTGAAGTCAGTCTCTATAGGTATTTGGCGTGGAAACAGCGACGTCGATATGCCGATATGAAATAGCTAGGCAATCTCGCTGATGGTAGGTAAGTATAAGTTCAATAGAGTGTGGAGGGGCAGCTGAAAGTTATCTAGATCACAATCTATAATGCTCTGGATGCCTAAGTTAAGAAAAAATGAGAGAATTCATACTTGGAGTTGTTTATTTATAATAAGATGATCTCAACATATATTTATATGCCTATTATATGTACATTGTAGTTTATAATCTTTGAAAGTACCTACCGTTTAAATCACAACTTAATAATGAATGTTAAACAGTCTCTTAAACACAATTCATCTCTGCCGAAAATGGTTAAAATGGTCTCATAACATTTTTGAAATGTAAAATTAATATTCGCACTTTAGTATAATAATTTGTCAGAATATTTGTACATATGTATTAATTGTTGTTACAATATTGTAACGCGTTATCACAATATTGAGGTAACGTTGTCACAATTTTGGGATAACGTTGTCACAATATTGGGGTAACGTTGTTACAATATTGGGGTAACGTTGTCAAAATAATGGGTTTATGTTGCCACAATATTGGTGTGACGTTGTCACAATATTGAGGCATCGTCGTCACAATATTGGAATAATGTTGTCACAAATCTGATGTAACGTTACCACAATATTGGAGTAACGTTGTCACAATATTGGGGTAACCTTGTCAAAATATTTGGGTAATCCATTAATACGTGACATTCATTTTAAGCTCAAATGGAGTGAATGCATATTCACACCGCAGAGTTACCTAAATTCACCACATTTCCCCCTCTAAGTTCTTTTCGAAAACTCGGTATACGCAGGAAATTGGCAATCTCCAGCAGCTTGAAAAACGTTACCTGCGATGGCGGGTCCAATGAGGGCTTGATATACTAGATAGAACAGGACGATATGGTCAGATTGAAATATATATTCCATTGTCTACTGAATTGGATTTTGAGCCGATACCCAGAAAGAAAGTTAGGGTGGAGATGAATATGAAACTGGAGTCCACTTTATGTCTGGTGTCCCTCCCATAACTTTTTCTTTGATACATCTGATATCTTTACCTTCTTTATCTAAACTAGACCAAATTAACTTATATTATTCTACGTAGAAATAACACACATTTGTCTGCTTTCGTTTATAATGCCACTATATTGGTACAAAGTTCTCTCTTGATGATTGAATGGCTGGTTTCCTTTCTTTTGTTAGCAGACTCTCTTTTCAGAATTAGTTATCTCTCGCTGATGAGCAAAAGAGATGAGAGTTTCGGTTTCTGTCACAACAAAAGATCACGTCAAAGAATACTGAATGGAAAGATATTTCAAAAGTATTATTTTCTTCCAGAGTTCGAATCCTGTCCCAGAGTTTTATCATGGAACAACATTTCATCATTAAGCTCCAATTTTAACATTTGTGAAAAAAAGGTTTAACAATGCCCGGTTTGGTCTCGAGCAATCACGTGAAGTTGGTGAATTTGAGCGATGAAATTGATTTGAGTTTCATGTACGGTACCTATTAATTAAATCACACCAATTGTTTAAAAATGAACTTATTGTATAAATGTTCCATTGAATGTAGAAAATATCCGTCAGAAGTCGGGTGGTCGTATAACAGAAGAAGTCATAACTCTTGCACTTCAGACCCTAAAACCTGTAGTTTCAAGGTCCAAAAAGACGAAATTAAAACGAAAAACATCCTAAAAATGGAGACAACTACAGTCGAGTATTTTGTTTGATCTTCTGAAAATACTCTACGAAATGTCAGAGAATTCTTTGAGAGGTAATGACATTTTGAATTGAGTTCTATTTGTGAAAAATAGAATTATGAGAATAGTGACTAAAGCAAAGTATATGTGATAGAGTACAGTGTGTATTAACTTAAGTGACAATTACTTAAAATTGACCATATAATTTTGATGTTAACATGAATAATATACATGCTAGTCATATTTCATGAAGGGCTCGAATGCAATTCTATATAAGATCATTTACTTAAATGATTATTTTCTACTCTATCAAAGTATATGCATTTTAAAAATTAATATGATTATTCATGAATTGTCTCCACTTTCTAAATTCACCTATCGGACGTTTCCTCTTCTTCGATCATTCAAGAATGGAGAAAGATAAAATATACAATAATAATTTTTGTTTAACTTTTACTTTATAATTTTTTCTTCAATGATCGCAGATGTGGAACCGTCCAATAATTCGGAACTTCTACTCCGACGCCCAAATTTTGGGGCATTCGCAAAATCACCGAAATTTGCTGAAACAGCAACAGTCTGTTTGTGACGGCATTGGAAGGAGAGTGTGCGTAGCTGCAGCCGCAACACACAATAGTTATATTGCGAATAGAGATGCGTATTGTGCAGGTACTCTAATTGCTATTTTGTGTGACAAGAGAGAATAAATAAAGTCACTAGTAGTTTGATTTTAAGAACATATTTGTGCGTAGATATTGAAAAAAGGACGGATAGGCCTGTACCTACTATACCTAAACGTTAGTAAGTGATAGTGTACCTAATTAGGTACTGGATTGATACTTCTGAGAAAGTTTATTTAACGAAGGTGCTGCTGGTAAAGAAGACATCATCTATTATGTAAGTACTCTTTTTATTATTTTTTATACATATTCCCAGTTTAAATAAAAATATTAGTTAGGTTTAGGTATTACAGTTACTGAATAGATAGGTACTAAAATACCTAGTCATGTGCTATAGTACCGAATTAGGTTGTAACCTACCTAGGTAGGTAACAAAGTACCATTTTTAAAAATAGTTTTCAGCATAATTTAAATATCTACTCAGGATATATCATCCATGTAATTTTTGATTTGCTTATGAATTATTTTTAATACTTATTATTTTCAATGTTTAGAGGTTCTCTCCAGGTTCCGGGGAAAAATGAGTTTATTACATAATATTATAGAACTAAAGACTAGGTTCAATATTCTCCAAACCGCATAAAATTTGGTTCAGTATATATTTTATTATTTACTTGTAAAGTCTTTAATACTCTGTGTGCAACAATTGTACGAAACACTAATCTGACGCTGAAGAAAAAGATTGTACACTCTTTGTTTCAATTTCAATTGGAATTTTATAAACAAACAATGCATGTTCGGCAGCATTTAAGAATTAATTGTTTCCTGAAGTATATAAACGTTTCTATTATATGTATATTCAATTTTATACCATTGCAGAATACAGGAATATTTAGTAATGGATTAAGTATGCCTACCTATTTGACATTTAAATTACAAATGGTATACATATTTTTTCTTCGGACTGAAATTTAGTAAGTCGGAAGTAAAATGACTATTGTAGAGTTTTTATAATAAAAATCTTTAAAAATCGTATACAATTATCAAATGTATATATTAATGCAAAATGATTGAGAAACATTAGCCTAGTTGATTGAAATAAAAAAAAATATTCAAGGGGACATTTAATGATGAAATGATATCGTTTAACATGTTTCGAATATGGTAAAATAACATTATTATTATCTATCTATTCCTTCATCTATTTTATCTTTTGTTTTTCTATTTTCCAGCAAATTGAAGATACAAAGTTTGTAGCGAGTTATTTATTTTCAATAAGTTTTCTATATCCGTGAAGATGATCGAATCTGTCTTTTCTTGTGACGGAAAATATATTTGGAAATGTTTCTCAAATGTTGCAGACGGATTAAATCCTTTCATAACTGTCGAAAATAACAACTCCTTTGATTTCTTTTTGAAGAGCTAAAAATTTCAATCCCCAGAGGGTATCAAAAGGAAAATAACACAAGGAATTTCATATTATTGATGGGGTAAATATTCTAACAGGGGGTTGTTATTATTTGGATAGGGTAAGTTACGATTTATCGTACGGTTTGATATTCTCGATCATATACCTAGTGTAAGTTACGATTTATCGTACGGTTTGATATTCTCGATCATATACCTAGTGTAAGTTACGATTTATCGTACGGTTTGATATTCTCGATCATATACCTAGGGTAAGTTACGATTTATCGTACGGTTTGATATTCTCGATCATATACCTAGGGTAAGTTACGATTTATCGTACGGTTTGATATTCTCGATCATATACCTAGGGTAAGTTACGATTTATCGTACGGTTTCATATTTTCGATCATATACCTAGGGTAAGTTACGATTTATCGTACGGTTTCATATTCTCGATCATATACCTAGGGTAAGTTACGATTTATCGTACGGTTTGATATTCTCGATCATATATAAAAACAGTATCGTAATTTCAACCTGTTAATTTAATTATGATATTTTTTCTTATGTATTATCAAAAATATGAAACCGTCCGATAACTCGTAAGTTACCCAAGCGTATAAACTCTTGTAAACTTTCTACATTTTAATTAAATACCATAATATTATTCTTAGTAAAAAATATATCGATAATATTTTTCTATTTCGATTATTTTGATTATAAACCATTATTGTTCAAATATTGTGTTTTAGTGTATGAAAATATATTCCATTAAAACAATAAAATATATCAGTTCAAAGAAAAAAGAAGAAAATCGATATTTCTTTCTTTTTCTACCTTTCTTTCTTTGATAGTACTAGAATTTTATCACTTGTTGTTCATAACAATTTCAGTGTTTCTTGGTAAGAACTGTAGCCGCTTTTAGTGCTCTCAATAAAACATGTTTATACTCTCTAAAGTATCATATTATTCTCTGGAAATTATTCTTTTTAATTCTATTTCGTGAATGAAATGAATTTTTTTATATATTCTGCTTCGTGGATAAAATTATTTATTTTATTTTATAATCTTCGAATTATTATAGTAGGTAAAAATTAAAGTAAAAGTATATAGAAATTTTAATTCTACTTCGTGAATACAATAATTTTTTTAATTTTATATTCTACTTCGTGAATTTTTTAAAATTTTAAATCCTACTTCGTGGATGAAATAATATTTGTTGTTTAAAATTCTACATCGTGAAAAAAAAAATGTTATGAAAGCTGAGGAAGAGTTCAATCAATACATCATATATTCCACCATAGATCTATCAATTATTAACTTAGTATAGATGTTTGAATTATTTAGTGTTCCACACCTAGTGACTGCCTACTGTGCCTATGTCTACATCACACTACATGTTAACTAATTCATTATATATAAATGAATTAATTATGCAGGTTAGTCTGCATTTCACCATATCGCTATTATCATTATATAGGCTTTTTCACAAACAACTGTGTTCTAGCTATCCATGAGATGGCCGTTAAGTGATTCAGTGTCTGCGAAAAAATTATATCTTTAAATTCAACGGACACGTTCACACAGTACCGTATTTTCTAAGTGCTACAAAACCATGATGTGTGTGAACGAGCCTTTATTCTAGCAACGTTTATTTGTTCTAAAAAGTACCTATATTGAACAGTTTTCAACTGGCCACTCTGTTTAATATCTTATAATTTCGATGCCACTGTCAGATGTGTTAGAAAATTGATAATTATATGTCAACAATTAATGTTTCTTATTTTTACAAAGAACTATATGAAATTATTCAAGTAAATTATTATTGAAAATGTAATTGAATTGGGTATGGTCCAAGTTATCGGACAGTTCCACATTTTCGATCATCTATGAAAAAATTATACAATATTACTATTATTTAACTTTTATTTTAAATCGTATCCATGACTTGTAACTAAAATATCTAATTATTGTATAATTTTTCTTCCATGATCGAAAATATGGAACTGACCGATAACTCTGCACTCACTCTATCATTATTATCAATATTAATATGATAATAGTTACATTATTATACTATCAATAAAGTAACATACACAGTATGAGGTGGTAGCAAATGCATTCAGTAACATAGTTGCAAATTGGGTTGCTATTGTATACCAATTCCCAGAATTCAGACCCAATTTGTAGCAATATTTGCAGTGCATTCACAAGCCTCTGAATATAATATATCGAGTTAAAACTTTGAAACAATGCAACACAGGGCTAATGAAGATAATTGGCGATGTGGAGGAGTGGAGAACATGTGGAGCAGTGGAGAACATGCGGAGTGTGAAGAACATGTGGAGGAATGGAGAACATGTGGAGGAGTGGAGAACATGCGGAGGAGTGGAGAACATGTGGAGGAGTGGAGAACAAGTGGAGGAGTGTGGAGAACATGTTGAGGAGTAGGGAGAACATGTGAAGGAGTGTGGAGAACATGTGGAGTGTGGTGAACATGTGGAGGAGTGAGGAGAACATGTGGAGGAGTGTGGAGAACACGTGGAGGTGTGTGGAGGTCTGTGAAGAACATGTGGAGGTGTGTTGAGGTGTGGAGAACATGTGGAGTGTAGAGAACATGTGGAGTGTGGTGAACATGTGGAGGAGTGAGGAGAACATGTGGAGGAGTGTGGAGAAGACGTGGAGGTGTGTGGAGGTCTGTGAAGAACATGTGGAGGTGTGTTGAGGTGTGGAGAACATGTGAAGGAGTGTGGAGAACATGTGGAGTGTGGTGAACATGTGGAGGAGTGAGGAGAACATGTGGAGGAGTGTGGAGAAGACGTGGAGGTGTGTGGAGAAGATGTGGAGGTGTGTTGAGGTGTGGAG